>OMNW01034628.1:0-12193 GCA_900303245.1 Selene dorsalis | reverse complement strand
ATGTTGTTTTCTATTTCTGAAATGAACACACTTTCCATCCTCTCCCTCTTCTCACTATCTAATACATGAATACAACAGTAAATGAATGTTTTCCCTCGCCTCTGTTTCGCTGTCCTTCCCTTTCTCTCTGCCACCCACCTATTTTATTTCATTTCTTCCTTTCTTTTTTCTGTTTCTCTGCCGCCCCCCCCTCAGGTGTCTCTTCATCAAGATTTATTGCTCTGTTTCTATTTTTTGTTTCTCATTTTCCTCCAACCTTGCTCATCTTCTTGTCCTCTGACCATCTTTTATGTGTGGATATACAGTATGTGTGACTTTAAGTACATTTTGTGCTTGTGCAGACTGCTGGCACTGCAGATTAGATAGTATTTTTAGTCCTGTGCGTGTGTGTGTGTGTTAGTTGTTTTTTCTTTAAATGTGGTTACATTTTATGAGGTGCTTTTTTTTTTTTTAAGGCATATCGCCTCTGTAATATTTCATCAGCCACTATCACCATCCACAGTAGGTGAACAGGTTTATTTTGCTGGTAACTGCCAACGTGAGTGCTGTATTATTGACACGGCTACGTTTAATCTAACACTGCCAGACCCCCCCCCTCTCTTCTCCCAGGGGATTGTAGGTATTTGATTTGGCCTCTGTCTCCATCTGGGCTCCAGCAGGAAAGAGAATTGCTAAGAAGTCATACCACGCTGCTTCCAATACCCTCGGCATGCTGGGAAGTTCAGGCTTCACTCTGGCTTTTGAGAGATTGAGGAAGTGAGGGGACCAGTGTGGTGGCTTCAGGTTGTTGATAAGAGCTTCAAAACTCAGCACAATAAAAGAAACTGCTAAATTTATACCATCCATGTTTGGAGAAGATAAACACTATGAGACACGCGCTTATAAGGAAGGTGACACATCTGAGACTGTGCAGCTGACTCATCTTCAGATTTGACTCTGCTCAACTAATTAATCATTTTATACGATACACAGCAGCAGCTCTAAGTTTTATATTAACACTGTGAACGTATCAAAGTATCAGTCCAGACACACGCACACACAGCCTGTATGCAGAAACTAGCTGTGTCTCAATTCAGGAGCGGCATCCTGCAAAAGGACCAAGTCTAATGCTTCGTCCTCCGTTGCCTGGCAACCCTTACAGCAGTAGGGAATTCTCCATGATTTCAATCAAAACACACACACACACGAAAAAGTAAATTTCCTCCACTGTCGTGATCTCCACACAATAATCGGAGCAGACTGAAATGCATTGTGGGATAGGGCGGGCTGCAGAAGACCCCACAGTTGGATCATTCAGATCCAGGAAGACGACGGCTACGTTTGTTGACCACTGTAGAAGGAGGCTTTCGAATTTGGTCCTCAAATGTGGCCTCTAAAGGATGTGGCCCCTGAAATGAGACACCCTGTGAGTGTTTTACATAAAATGTCTTTCTGGTGAAACACACACAAAAAAACAAACCTTCAGCCAATTAGAAGAGAAGATCAGAGCCTCCTCTCTTGTCATTGGCTCACTGACTGGTTGTTAAGAGAGATGAGATGTAAAACTACACTGACATGGCTTCCTCTTGTTATGGATCAACACTTCACATAGTCCAGTGTTTGTTTTTGTTCAGACCGTTGGTTTGCGGAGCCAGAACAAACCACTGTTTTACAGGAAAGTCCTTGGTTTTGTCAAAGCCACCCATACACCTCGACACAGCAGCAACCGAATGTGTCTTCTCTTATAATCACTACATCCACTAGAGGTCTGCTAATTACAAAACAGAATTAGTAAGCTATTTGCATAATCAACTTTAAGGGATCCTTTTCATGACAGCGTGATTTCCACCCTCCAGCATACTGCTAGGTGCAGCCTCTGTGAAGGAGGATTATGGGACTGATGAGCACTGATAATGGCTCTTTAATTGGGAGATAAGATTCAAAGCAAGTGGAAAAAAAACGGGATAAGAAGAAGCTGGTCAGGGGGCAGAGATGAAAGGGGTAAAACAACAGAAGAGGAGGAGAAGAGAGGACAGAGAGGATGGATGAGAGGTGGATTACAAAAAGAGGAAGGGAATTTGCATGAAAGCTGGAGAGGTGGAGGAGAGGACGAAGGTAAGGACGAGAGAGAGAGAGGATGAGGATTGATATTCTGTGAGAGGCCAATATTGGAAAGTCTTCCGGTGATTCGTGGAGCGTAGGAGGAGGACATACATTCACACACATACACACACACACACACACACACAGCGATTCCCTCCTGCCTCCATGTTTTCACGTCTTGTCAGCACAGAGATGAGTCTGATCCTGATTATCCACCCTCTGCCTCCCTTCCTCCTTCACAAGGAGCACTTGTTTCTCCACCTGCTACATCCTGCCAGGAAAAATCCCAAACACCCCCTTCCTGCATGGAGGATCAGAGGGAGGAGGAGAGGAGCCTAGTGAATATGTCGAGAGAAGGACAGCTTTGTCTAATTTTTGTACTTTTACACTTATCCTATTTATTATAATGCAATTTCATCACTGTCTTAATTGGTGAGATCAGGGGAGTGATCAATGACAGTCACCTGGCTTTACCGTATTCACTATCATTTATAGATTATCAACCAGTTATTTGTACAGCCCTACACTGTAGCTTCTCAGTCTGGGCCTGTGGAGACCTGGGTTAACATGCAACCACAAAGAGGGATTTAATTTTATGTTTCAGCTCAGAGATCTGACGCACACACCAACAGAGCAGGAAGATGATTTTACAGATCAGCATCTTTACCTCCCTGATCACGTGCTCTGAGGTGAAACTAAGGTAAATCTCCAGGTGTACAATTGGTCAAAAACAAATGCAGATTCCAGTGATGTACTTTCTGAGTGTGAGCCATGTCTTTCTGGTGTCTTCTGTGGCGACTTGTTGATCACACAACACATACAGTCGGTGTTATTGTCTCAGGCCTGGAGTAATGTTTCTTCCTCGAACCTCTGACATTCACATCCCTGAGGCTCCTCTTTAGCTGCGCTTGAACCGTGGAGGTCTCGTAAATTAATAACTGACTATGCTGTATAAATATTGATGAGGGTGTGAGTACACCCAGAGCCTCTCCACACAGGGATAATTTATTTTTCTCATTACTTTCAATTGCTGTGTGCTCCCACTAGTGCTGAGTACTGAGAATCATTTCTGTAGCCTTTTTCAGACCTCTAAACATGGACCCCTCTGAGCCCGAGATAATTCCTTAAGAAAGACTTCCTGTGGGTCTGGAGTCAGAGGTCATTAGTATTCCAGCTGCAGTATGTGGTTATCTAAGGAGGCCTTCACACCTACTTCATTTGGCCCAGGCTTTCGGACTTTTCTGTTTGATAGGAATCAAATTTACAGGTGTGAAAGCTCCCCTGACCACGGTCCAGACCGAAGACCCGAAATTTGGTCCGACCAAAAGAGGTGGTCTCAGTCCAGACCCAAATAAACCACGGTTTGGACTTTTGCAGTGTGAAAGCCTACACACAAATAAGAAATAGTTGAGATGAGCCACGGCAGCACATGCAGTGAAGAAGAGATGAAATGGTTGATACAAATATGTCGTCTTCTCCTGATAAAGCCTCCGCATGACGAGGACGTTCATCTGAATCTGAACTAGGCTTGTATACTGGGCGTGGTGTTGCTGCTGGTAGCAATGCCACAACAGGATAATTAGCGTTGCCATTTTCCTAGATGGCTGCTTTTCTAACTAGCTCATTTGAGGAGAGCTTTAGTGACCTGACTGCGTCATGCGCATGCCTGTTTACAAACCAATCAATGTCAAGAGTAGGGAGACGCAGCATACGTAGGTAATGAGGACAGGATGTCATTGTGTCTTTAGAAAATATTTGGTGTGCTGGCATTAATGCAGAGTGAAGCCCAAACCAACAGGATCAAATGTAGACAACATAGCAAAAACATGGACCATGGTGTTAGTTACTACCTTATTACCTTCTGACAACTCTTCAGAAAATGACAAGAAGATTTTTTTTATTTTTTTCAGTTTTTTTTTCCAGGATAAAACTTCACCAACACCACTGTCAGACACAATGTTTTATATTCTCCCTACACGGTTGTTTGCACTTTGCATTGAATGTTGCCATGGCCTCACATGCCCCCTGTGCAGCACTGCAGTAAGCTGAACTCAAACTAACATCATCACTGTCGGCTTTGACCAGAGAACATCTGGGGTTGTAAAGCTCCGTCACCTGGACAACTTTTACAGCCTGACATTAAATAAACCTCCACTGTCAGTCTGATGTATCGGCCTTACCCCTGCTCCCACTGTCTCCACAATGTCAATTTGCTCTTGTGTACTCTTATCACATCCTGTCTGCAGCATCACGCAGCTCTACGCTCTCTACTGTACACGTATCTTGAATAGTTAAAAGCAAACAATCCCTTCAATCTCTTTTCATAAACTCTATTACAGTCTTTCAATTTGCTAACATTATAGAAGGATTATAGAAGTTGTCGCTCTAGATTTTTTCTCTCCTGTGGTATCAGCTGCCTAAAATACTAACTACAGCGTTGTCCTGGATTAAAGCCCGTCCGAGGAACTTTCATGCTTTGCCGGACTGAAGACCGCATTTCCCATGAGCTCTAGCGCGTATTGTCGTAAAGACGCTTATCTGGCTCGCACGTCAGGACTCCAGACTAACTTTTTCACACAGTTTTAGGAGTGTGAGACAGACGTGGAGCACCAGGACCACTGAGGTCAGTGACACCAAGCTGCTGCGCCTGCCTCGGCTGTTTCCGCTGCGGAGAAGCTACGAACTCTGTTCGTTTTCTGCGTGTAGTCGGTTGCAGTAAATCGCTCTGTCTTTACGAGGAAATGCTGGGCGAGTCGACCACTAAATAATATCAAAATAACTACAAAGATAAAACCATATATTTATCGAAAATGGACACACAAACAAGTGTAGGTAATGTAGATTCATCCACATTCATATGAGACTCTTTTATAACCAAAAGCAACCTTCACGGGGAATCTTTAAATGTCAGTGGCTACTTTACAGACAAGTCATTCAGTTTTATATTGTGGATAACTTCTCCTCTCCTCTTGGTCTGACAGATTTATTTGAATTCTCATAAAATCCACACAGTGATGTCTGGTGAATTACTGCTTTAATCAAGCAAAAGAAAACTTGAAGACAAAAGAGTCTTTGTTCTGGATCAGCAGCTTAATGGCTCAGCCCTGGAACAGTATGTGTACTGACACTTTAACAAGGTCATGTGGAAGAGGATGTTCAGGAGTAACAAGCACATAATACAAGGACAGAACAACAGCTCTTGGAGGTATCACAGTAAGCAACAAACATAATGCTAATGGTCACTTTTTTCACATACACATATAGTGGTTAAAGGAGAAGTTTAATTTTTTACAACCTGGACCTTATTTCTAGCATAAAATACGTTCATTTACTCACCTGAACAACTTTGGTGTAACTTGGAGTCCTTCAGAAGATATTTAGATCCACTCGAGATCTACGTATATCCATATAACTGGAGTTGTTGGGGCAATGATGCGGCGTCTAAATAAGACATTATCTGCTGTGAAACTCCTTCATTTCACCAATATGTTGATGTTGATGAATCACCAGCACTATTCCCCCCGTGAGTTCGGAGCAGCTCGGAGTTGTGTTGTTGTCATCCAGGGTTTTTTACACGGCTTTTCACTGACCTACGACCTCGATGACGTCACTGCCATGCCACTGCCAAAGTCTTATTTAGACGCTGCATCGTTGCCCCAACAACTCCCATTATATGGATATACCTAGAATCTAAATATCTTCCGAAGGACTCCAAGTTACACCAAAGTTGTTCGGGTGAGTAAATGAACGTATTTTATGCTAGAAATAAGGTTGCAAAAAACTGAACTTCTCCTTTAACACAGTTAATTGAATAAGGTAAGGTGAGGGTTAACTATATAAGGTAAATATTAATGAAGCTCTGTTGTTTCAGTCTTACAGAAACATTAGAAGTTAACTGACACTAAAATAGAGGTGATCTTCACACCCGAAAACACAAACATGACCATTCACATACACTGGATATGTGTGAATCGATAGAAACAGGAAGTGGGTTGTCTAGTCTAGGTACCAGAAACAAGGATGTAACAACTGCAGTCATTGCTTTAAAATGCAGAATTTAACTTGACATCAGCTGCTAGCAATGACAACAAGGTCACACTCATGTCATAATTCATGTAATATTCACCGTAGAGGCTGAGGATGTGGTTGAAGACTCCAGAGTAATATCTTTGGAGGCTCTCTGGTGAGGAACAGAAAAAGAATGACCCTGTCAAGATTCAAAGAATTTCTTACTGAATAAGTGAATGACGAGTGATAACCAGCAATGATCATCAAACAGAGGCAGAGCTAAGTCTCGCTATTTGGCCGAATAGGGTGGCAGTCTCTTTGAACCATGGAGGTCTTCAAGAGTCTGGACACCTTGCGCGAAACGACCCGCAGGCATAGACGCAACCAAAGCAGAAGAGGAGGTCAGCTGGCCGAGCTGCAGGTAAACAACACACACTGTCATCAATGTATGCTATCGACGCTTTATTGATGACGTATGCTTCGCATTGCCAGGGAACATCTGCACAGTTTTCCATGACAATATCAACACCAGAAGAATATGTAAAGCAGAAGAGATGCACAGTTCTTCACAGTTGAAACATCCCAGTTGATCTCCGTGGGACTGTACACTGAGGAAAAATCATCAAAGATCCTTTGCAATGCAAACGTATTCTCAGTGAGCGCAGGTTCAATGACCAGTCGATCAGTCACTGATTATCCATTCAACCTCTTGTAGTATTGATTGCGATCAATACTAATACATCTTCAGTGCTTATCTACTCCACACCCACTCTGAGATTTCCTCCTCTGAGTCTTTCACTGTACATGACTAATTAGTGTGGCAGGAGATCCCGATCTATTTTCCAGATCAGCTGATCAGTGTCATTGATTCTTGACTCAGGAGGCTTTTTTGTGTGACCTTATCCACATGCCTACATACATTATATCGATCACACACTCCTGTAGTGCACAGAGCAAACACAATCACAAAACTGCTGCTCTATGATGTCCTGATAGTTTTCAAAATATTATTGAAAGAGCAGAAGTCATGTGCCTTGACTGTGTTTAACAACAGCTGGCCGAGCTTCGCATTCATATTCATCACATCTCCTGTTGATAACACCTCTGTCTGTGAAGATTTCCAGGCCTGCACGCAGCCAAATGCAAACATAACTATGTTTATCGGGACTAATATTATTGTTTATTATTATTATTATGAGAACAGCTGGCGATTCGGCTTTTCTGCTGTCTCTGAAAGAGCCTCTGACCTCACTGTTTATTACTGCAACCCCTTCTCCATGGAGATAACACAGTCCGCCAGATTCAAAATGACGCTCCTGGCCTCTGTAATCCAGCAAAGTCTCCTGTGACACAAATCTGATATTGACTGGATTTTTCTTCCATTTTTTATTTCAACAAAGAGAATTTTAATTTCATCAATCCATCAGTCAGTGTCAAGATCTCAATATACAGAAACCACTCACATAAAATCTCATTGTTTTTCTGAGGGAAGAAGGGATCTGAAAATATATTTGGAACTTGATCTTTTTTCTTTTTTTTCCCCTTTTAGTGAATTAAACATTAACAAAAATAAAACCCAAAGAGCTCACACGAGAACTGTAATCATCCTTTTAACGACCCAATAACCACAAATGTATGAACAAGCAGGAAACAATTCAGATTTCAAATGTCACGCTGATACAAACTGGATCTGAATTGTTTGTTGATGACTAAGTGAAGCCGTCTGTACAGAGCTCTAACTAAAAACATGAAATAATCAAAGTTTGCATTTCGGAGGGTTCTTTGTGGCATTTGTTTGATCAACCAACTTCTGACCACATTTGTTGTTGTATTTATTTGTTTTGAGGGGGGGTCATGGGTCATTGGTCAGACTCAAACCCACAGTCACTGCAGTTAGGACTAGAATCATGTGGTATGTGCTCTACCAGCTCAATCGTAGAGGTTCATCATTTAACAAGGTTAACAATGTTGTTGGTATTGCAACCATGGAAACAACATGTAGACATTTATACAAAATCACAGTTTTTCCATAAACCTGACAAAGTACACCTGCAGCCACAGCAGATACTCCTCTGGGTTGTAGCAGAGGGCTTGTCTAAACCAACAAACCCTGTCCCTCGGTGGCCACTTCTTGACAGGGCGGCTCTCATTTGTATCATAAATGGTCATGATGGATGCCAAGGCAAGGCTCCATTTGAGGCTTCACTGTCCTCCCCTCAAATGTGATTTTTTTGGGGGTTGTTGCAGTAATTTACAAAGCGTCATCAGGGCCCAGTTGTCCAAAAGTAATCTGATTGGATTTTGGATAATGGATTGGGGTGTTCAAAACTAACTAATCATCAATTCTAAACTAATCAGATTAGATCATGTAATCCAATCTTGGTTTTATCTGGATCAAAACCTCAGTTTGTGTTCAAAACTTTTTTAGTAGGATCAGGATAACTTTGATCCAAAAAATGTTAATCTAATCCCAGCAGTCAGGTGGATTCAGGGTGGGAAACACATGGAAAAATATTCATAATGTGTGTAAGACCAGATAAGGTCTGGCTGTTTAAAAGACACTGAAGAAACAAAAAGCAGCACAGAAAACAATACATAGACCCCATTTTAAAATCAATCCACTTCGAGCATATCTAGTAGCCTTCAATTTGATATGCAGTCCCATTTAGAGAACTCATTATCTGGATTTGGTAACGTTGGAAAGTTTTTATGTGGATCAACAACTGGGATAAAAGTAAAGACGGACTACGTGATCCTGGATGACAAAACGAGGGATTTGAAAATCCAGATAATTTTGATCCAGATTACATCTTTTGGGCCCAGGGATTTCAAAATATGTTGCGCACTGGACATCGTGATTCAGTTTTCCTTTTTGAATTGTCTCTGTTGCAAATGCAGGTCAGTCCTCGTCTTCGTCCTCTGTGCACAGTCAGTCTTGAGTGTCCTGACACTGCCAAGTATATCTCTCGTGTTTAATCTTGATCGGATGTCATTATCTCCGGCTGTGAGCTTTCATAATGCTGCTCTATCACTGAACAAACTCTGTCTTGATCTGGTTAAATGTTGAGAGTGTAAGTGCAAAATGAAATCACATTAGGTTTTATATATGAAATTAATCTGTAATGGCGCTGCAGTTTAACTTCACTCGTATGTAATAACAGAGTCGCTATCTGTTCCATCAATTTCTCCCTCCCTCTTTATCTCTCTCATCTATCTCCTCCGTCATGTTGGAGTTTAAGAGTTTGATTAAGAGCCTCATATTTCACAGCACACTGTCCTCTGTGATTCATCACCTTTCTCGCTGTCTCTGACTCTCTACCTCTCTCTATTGATCACCCATCCTGTAGCACTACAGTAGGTTGGTGATGGATTTCCATGGACCATTTATAGAAATGGAAACACACATACAGTGGGGAGCTGAGATTTATAGCTCTGTCTCTTTTCTCTGTAGTAAAAAGTAGGGATAATAGAAGCCACATTAATCTGTGGATATCTCTCTTGTTTGTCTTTTTCCTGGATCCTTGTGAGGTGTTCTTATGTGTCCTTAGCTTGGGGTGGTGGGTTCATCCACTCCTGTGTTCATTTGTTTGTTGGCTTTGGTCTCTCTATTTAAAGGAGAAGTTCCATTTTTTGCAACCTGGACCTTATTTCTAGCATTAAATATGTTCATTTACTCACCACAGCACTATTCCCCTGTGAGTTCGGAGCGGCTCGGAGTTGTGTTGTTGTTGTCATGGTTTTTTACACGGCTTTTCACTGACCTACATGGTGATTCATAACAACATATTGGTGAAATGAAGGAGTTTCACAGCAGATAATGTCTTATTTAGACGCTGCATCGTTGCCCCAACAACTCCCGTTATATGGATATACGTAGATCATGAGTGGATCTAAAAATCTTCTGAAGGACTCCAAGTTACACCAAAGTTGTTCTGGTGAGTAAATGAACGTATTTTATGCTAGAAATAAGGTCCAGGTTGTAAAAAACGAAACTTCTCCTTTAAAGCAATGTACCAGGCTCTTCTTACTGAAACTGAACAGGAAGTTGAATTCTCCTCACTGCCGAAACATTAAAAGGAGAACAAAGGAAATTAACTGGATGTTTCATAGGGGCCAACGCTCGCGTTAACAAAATAAGAACCACATTGAAGCAGAGCTGAACTAAAGCGAAGCTTTACTCAGAGGTATTCTAGTAGAAGCTGTTTTGTCCAGTTGGCCCTCAAATGAGTTTACTGCAAAATCAACCTAAAGTTCATAAAAGTAAACGAAAAGAGTAAAAGAGTTAACTTAACCCAATGCTGATAAGTGCTGACATTGCATATTTCGTATAAGATAAGTAAGGATGGATGAAACCCCTGCGCTTCAAGTCGGGATTCTATCCATCTGGGTTTATTTCTCTATAACAACCTGCTCACTCTACATTATCCTGCTCATTACACAGCTTACTTGTGAAATAAATAATTTGAGACAAAATTGGCTCAACAGGCCTAAATCTGTACCCATAGCAGGAGCTGACCAGCAGCGAGTCCATGAAAACTTTTATTTATAACTCACATTAAACTGGACGTTGTCATTGACAGTGAAACGAGACGGGGGAATGGGACTTCTTTGGTGTTGTTAAAAGTAACGCCTGTGGTTTTCTCATGCTGTGGTCGCGGATGTGACAAAACTGTGAACAAAATGTTTATAATTAGAAGTTGTGGTAATCACCATACACCGCATGAGAGCGATCCTCTACTGTTGCCTGGACGGGCGGACAGGAATTCTCCGGGGAAGTTTCAGCCATTAGTCATGAATCTCAATCTCTCTTCTCTTTTTTGTTTTTCTAAAGCATTTTGCCTACTGGGAAGGTAACAATTGGTCTGTTATTCATAATAAAGTCAGAAATACCTGTAACAGACCTTAGCGTGCAGTGATCGACCAATCAGAATACAGCATTTAATAGAGCTGTTTAATAAGGTCAGACATTTGCAGCGGCGAAGTAGACAGAAAAAAGGAAATACAAGTTCTTCAGGCTGAGATAAGGGAGGTTTTAGCATGATGTAGTGTTGAGCATTGAAAAACACTCCTGCTCTGGGCTTTTACATGTATGTTACACAGATCAGGTGTGGACTGTTCTACACGTGGATTTCCTGCACATGACCTCACAGTGAGCAGGATTCAATGACAGTAGAGACACCAGTGCTAGATAACCAATGCAAAATGAAAATAAGTGTGGCTACAGTGAATGCAGCCGAAATTAAACGTTACCATGGTGTTTGGACTGTGATGGAAGGGATGTTGTAATGTCCAGAAACGAGTCTGCCATGAGCTGCAAGGGAGAAAAAAAACAGCCATGTCAAGAATTGTGTCAAAAAATCAAAAAAGTGGAACAAAACCTCAGACGGGAACAAAGGAAATGTTTAAAAACAGTGAGAGGAGAAAAGTGTCAAGTAGAGGGACAGTGCAAGTGACACAGAGCTGGGAGAGGGGAAAGGTGACAAAAACAGAGGCAAGAGGGAGAGGCAGACAGAGAGAGGAGGTAAACGTGAGACGTAGCAGAGAGGACGGAAAGAGAAAAAAATGACGGAGTGAAGTGACTAAATTGAGATGGACCACTTTGATATTCACCCCATAAACTGAGGACGGGCTCTGTCTATCAGCTGGGGGATGCCGACGCACTCGACCAGATCATCCACCTCATCAGTCATTCAAACGCCATCAGTCAGCCAGGAAATCGGCCATCAGACGCGCTCACCCACAGCTAACCCCAGGCTCACATCACACACTCGTCTGACTAGCGCTCTTTTGATTGGAGGATAAGATCCATCAGTCAGGCCAGACACCTCCTTTAAATCTGAGGTTGTAAAGTGTAATTCTGTCTGTGACTCTGACATCTGAGGGGGCTTTCCATTCAGGTAATGTGACATTTCCATTCCTCCGGGGGCTCTTACCAACAGAGAGACTGGCGGTGGCGGACGGAGCCGGTTTATCTAGCAGGACGTCCTTGCTCACCATTTCCAAGAGATACACCGTCTCATTTATCTTGTAATGTGTAGAAATAATTATCCTCTCTCCTTCTACCCACCGAGACACATTTAAGTGATTTAACAACCTCTTTGAT
>OMNW01034624.1:0-16020 GCA_900303245.1 Selene dorsalis | reverse complement strand
CACAGGCAGGTGTCGAGAATGTCAGGCAACATTTCAATGTAATAAATAATCACAACAATCACTATTCAATGCACCTATCTGAATCAGCACATAAATGTATGTCTATATCGACTGTCCCATCACATCTGATGTCAGATCAGAGGAGGCTGGCACACGTAATGGAAACTCAACCTGATTTAATTAACACGGCTGCAACTGTGATGCAAACTAACGAGTTCACATCTCTCAGCCAATCACAAACAGCCTCAGCATCAGATAGTGAGTATATATTCACATCTCTCATCTCAGAAAACTCAAACGAAAAGAGAAAGAGAGACACTCGCTGACAAGGTCCAGGCATCGAAGTTTGGCAACGCGTCCTTTATGCACAGGTGCTTCTGATTTCATCCCCGTTACACATGGTACTTGTATGTTGTGATCTGTGCACACTACTCATCTTTGTTACTCAGGTTTAAATATAGGTTTCTAAATGTGAGGGTCTTTATTAGTGGAAAAAGGGTGTTTTGTTGTGTTTTTCTTTACACTGGGCAACAGTTCTCAGTGTTTCAGGACAAACCTGATTAACAATATTAGGTACCTCCTCCCAGGCTACTTTTGCTTTATTAGTCTGTGGAGGTCTGTTCACGTTACCATATATGCAGCCACTGTGAGCTTGGACCTCCTGGACCAGAACATTCCTCCTGGGAGAAGTTTGGCTGTCTGGCATCGCTGTCTCCTTCATTCATGTCGAAATATAAAATGACAAAAATTGCAGTGCGCCTCGCCCACAGCGCATTTAAAGGTGAGGAGAGGAGCTCTTCTGATTCGTCTGTGTTAAACCCACTCACACCTTCTCCCCTCCGTCTTTGCCAACACAAAAACTTGCAAAGTGCGCCCGTTGGCGCGGCGCACCTGGGCTGAGCTTCGCTTGTGCCTGGTCTACGAAATTAGAGCCCCTTGAGTAATTTAAACAACTGTATCTACTGAATCCACCCTCTGGTCCATCCAACAGTGGCATCTCTGTTTCTTTGTAATCCATGCATCAGATATGAGAGGGAGATGCAGAGAGACAGTGAGGAAATGCAAACAGATCAAGAGGAAGATGTGTACGAAGCCGAAGCTTTAGGGGGTGTCAGAGCAGAAGCACGTCATGATTAAGCCGTTCAGATATGAGACTGGGAAACAAATCCCTCAAAAACGTTGTCACATTTCCCCCTTTGTCTGTCTTTCTCCCTCTTAATTGACTACCACGCTGTTTGCGGTAGGGAGAGAACAAGATCTTGACATCTTTCTAGGGGCTTTTTAAGATGTCGGAGCACCTTGAGGCCCGGGAGGATCATCAAGGTTCCCCGTGTCTTTTATCGCACGGTGTTCCTCCTCTTCCCCCCCTTTGCTCCCTCTTCCAGTCCTCCTCGCCGTGATCAGCGAAAGCTCTCTGAGGCTGCCTGATAACCCTGACGCTCACAAGCCGACTGCAGCCTTGTTCTGGCTCCTTCCTCATTCTCATTCCGCTCTCACCGGCAGCATTTACCTCGACACACTCTCACACATTGCAAGGTCATGTTGAAATATTTCAGATGTAAGCGCTCTCTGTATTCCAGTGCTGCACCATCCCATCTGTGGCTGCTGCACAGAATTCCAAAGCCTTTTTTTCTGTATTTTTGAAAGAGGAAAGACTCTAATGAGAGGATTACACAAACTTTTTTTGTCTGTTGTCAACTTGCTGTTGTGTGAGAAGCTGATCAGCAGTTTCTGCTCTGCGAAAACATCTTTTTTTCGTTGCGCTCAGATCTTAGATATTTGGCAAGAACAGCAGGTTTGCGCTTAAGTAATTCTAATAATATTCAAGAGGGTATCTTTTCTCGACTAGCTCTCTTTTCTCACCAGATAAAACTCAGTGTGGCAGCATTAACATGTCTAAAACAAAAGAAATGATAATTGACTTTTGGAAGCGGCCTCCACCTGTTCTTCCTGTTTTTATTCATGAACAGGTTGTGAAAGTTGTCCAATGGTAAGCTAGAAGTATCTGGGGACACTAATGGACAACAAACTAACACTTAACACTGTGCTGTGTGTGGAAAAGCCCATCAACATATGTTCTGGTACCAAAAACCTAACACTAGCTCCTTGTGAAAATGTGTTATTCTTGTTTCACTGAGGCCTTTTGTCCATCTGCTTTGGGTCACAAACCCTCAAACACTGAGGTCGTGCAGTACAATGGCCAAGAGTCAGCATTGTACAGAACCAGAGCTACTGAAAAGGTCCAGTCAGTGCTGGCTGAGTGGAGTCACCCTCAGGTACAGTAGATGCTGAACCAACTGACTGAAAAAGTCTTAGATAACCCTGAGTCCTTTGTGTAAATAGTTTTAATATGGTTATTGCATTGACTGTATTCCTTGCCTCTCGGGGTTAATAGTATTACTTTGAACCTTGAGTCTTAACAACTAAAAGTCAGAGCAGTCATCTGGATATCCACTGATATGATTGCTTATTTGAACCTGATGGAAGTGAACTGAAGGAGATGTTGTCTTCCTCTGGGACTTGAGATTGAAACTGAATGTATTATCAAGCTGTGTGGAGTGGACCCCCTACCTACAGCACTGATTGACCCACAGGAAGAGGTGTAAGATGAGCTACCTCTGGATAAAAGAGCCAAAGCGAAACATTCTTCCTCCTGACATTAGCCGACAGCTGCAGCAGATTAAGGGCTGCTAAGCAGTAGTTTAGAAGCTGTGGTGTTTAAAGAGCAGCCACGGCTTATTGTCACTTACCTACCAGCCCCTTCATTTCAATGTTGCAGGCTTGACTGCTCCCAGTCAGGGTTTTTTTTTCCCTTCTGTTTCCAGAGATATGTTCGCTTAAGGGAAATGACCATTAAAATGTCATTACCGCTACACCAAAATCATTTTTAAGAAAGCTCTGGTTCCCACCGGCTTCCCACCGTAATGGGCTCAATACATTCCCTCGGCACCAGGAAGAACCCTAATGTTGCAGAACACAAATGCTAATCTCTCTGTAAATATCACTCAAATTCACTCACCCCTTCTGCTTTTCCGTCATAATAGCAGGGATTCATTCTGCTTTGCCCTGGTAAATTGAATTAATTCTCCAAGCAAAGGTGTTATGAGTCCTCTAAGCTTCCTCGTGCGTAGGCTGTAATGGAGATGATCCTGGCATTTCCACCCGATCCAAAAGTGCCTCGCTCACCCTCTCCATTTGTTTTTTTTCTCGCTGCAGTATCTCCGAGGTATCAGTAGTGGGAAGCTTTGATTAGATTTTCATTCACATGCTAATTGTTCATATTCATATTCATGTATTCAGCACTGGATAATGGCATGCATGGGGGGAGCAGGTGGGGGAAGACTACAAAGGTCAGTCCATAACATGAATCAATTGATTAAGCGCCTAAGAAGCTGGAAGCACTTTGCTATTTGAGATGTTCAAGCCTCTTTTCAGAGTGAGATCATCTGCTGAGAAGTCCATCAGGCTCCGCTGCAAGAAAGTCATCCTGGTCTCACTTCTTCTGCCTTGATGAAGGAGAGTCCTCGGTGCTCGGGGCTGTATCCGTTACCGGCTCGGCTTTCACACTGATTCCTCCATGTTTACTCTGACTCCACTGATCCCTCCACAGCATTTAATCACGGCCAGCAGCACTTCCTCTTGCACCACCGTTTGAGCATGCTCAATTAATAGCCTAATCACAGCCGTTATTAGCGCACAGCCACACCAAGGCCTCGGCTAAATGCTGTACCCCCCCCCTTTATGCATCACCAAAGAGTGGTTAGGATTTGGCTGTGATTACATCGCTCATTAACACATCTTCTGCATTTATTTACTCAATTAACTGGCTGTTTTAAGTTCTGTTAACATTAGGCTTTTTATTTTCCTTTCTTAAATACTTAATCAGCCATGAATAATGGAAAATGGCTACGAGCGAAATCCACACATTCACCTCTGACTGTAATGGCATAGGGAAGGTGGCAAAATACATGCACATAGCTAATGAGATAAAGGAATCAATGGTTTTGTTGACTGGGCAAATATGGGCAGGAGGGCAGTTTTTTTTTTCCTTTTCTCAATTCTTTCTCTTTTTTTATATACACAGGATCTTACCAGTGTGCTGAACAAAACTGCAGAAGAAGATTTACTGCCAGACAGAGAATTTGTCTGTAATGATGGTGCCTGGTACATGTACTCTGTCTGTTTCTCCCTCTCTCGTTCTGTGCCTCTCCGGCAGACTGTAACTCTGTAAATGACTTTGACCTTTCCTGGGACTGAGGACGGGAACCACAGAGGGAGCGGAGAGAGATGGCAGGAGATGAGAGTAGAGTAGGCGGTTGACTGTAATAAACCCAAAGCAGTGGGCGGCTGTCAACACTAATAGATGGGGGAGGGGAGGGGGTCACCTGGTTGATGAATGCTGAAGGTGCCTGAGTCCTCAACAAGTACTCGGTTCTTTACTAGGCTGATGTGTGAGCGAGTACAGAAGACCTGAGTGATGACTCAAGGAAAATATACCTTTAGGTGTTTGCTGCAGTGTTATCATGGGTAGTGAATTACCATGGCTGGGTTTATAGCCTTGTGACTGCGACGTAAAGCTAATTAGGAGATGGTTTGATTGCCTCAGTGTGCTGCACTCAGACTTCTACATAATCATTAGGTTTGCTTCTTGTAAGTCCCCTATAATGCATTGACATTTTGAAGCCAGCCCACTTTGAAAGTCTATAGGTGTTAATGCATAAACACACAGAAGAAACAGCTTTCCATATACCTATAAATCTTTCTGTTGTAGTTACAACTTTTCCACAACACCACACAGGATCCTGGATTTATATTCTCGCTCTGCAGAGCTACATGTACATGTTAATATATTCGTGCTTATAGTATAATGTGAACATCAGAATGCTAACCATAGACTTTGTGCAAAGATGGTGTGGTGTGTGTGTGTGTGTGTGTGTGTATGTGTGGAGCTGAGTCTTTGGTTCATGTTGGTTTGTAACATACACTCAGCAGCTTGTCACTCAAAGCAGCATACTTAATTATACAGAAATATAAACCTCAGTAAATTATACACAGATGAATTATTATGTTGTCATGAAGGAGGAAAATAGCTGTAGAGACCAACATGTTTATTTCTGCTGCAAAGCCATGAGAGTAATGGGTTTGACCCTTGTGGCCTTTTGAGGAACAGTAGTTTCTGGCACCAACAGTTCTTCTCATTCACTTTCCATGAATCCTCAAATGAGAAAAACATTTTTCAGGACATGAAGCTCAAATCTCGGAACAGTTAATTTGCCTCATCATGTCTAATTCATTTAAGCCAATTCGGGACACATGTGCATAAGAAGCTGCACAAAAATCCTAAAGAAACTGTCTAAAGATCTGCCAAGAGAATGATGGACTAGAAATCACAATCGTTAATTCATTCACCATCATTTTTGAACATGGAACCAGATCACAGGTGATCACTGGTGATCAATACCTAGAAGAGAACTTAGTTGTATGTAGGTACAAAGGTTTCATTTCATATTTTTTTCCTAAACTGATTTTTCTTTAGTGTCATTGGATTTTATTTATCTGCCTTTGATATTGCTCTTTCACCAAGATGTAATTTTGTGGTAATGATAATCATAATGAAATTTGTAATGATCATGGTGAAAAGGTATCTAGAGAGGAAATATTAAGACTGTTTCAAAAAAAACACCACATCAATGCTTACATGCTCACAACTGCAATATTTGGTTTCCTTTGTTACAACTAATATTATTTGTTAATTAGCACTAAGTGTAGCTGAGGTTTATAGGAATGGCAGGACTCCAAGTATTTGATCATAAACCTAATAAAGTATTTAACAGATCAAAACTGTGACCCGATGATGGAGCCAGAGGAAAGGTTACAAGATGACACAGTCCATGCTGAGGGGATCAAAAATTGCTTGAAGTTCCCTGATGTGTTGCAGGACATGGAAACATTCGGACGATTGAGTTTGACTAGTCTGACTTTTTTATTTACACACACCTCCACACTCCTCTTAATGTCTGCATGTCGTCCTCTGTGCGCAGGAACGGGGAAAGATCGGCGTGATCTTCAACGTGGGAACGGACGACATCACCATCGAGGAGGGCGCGGTGATGGTGAGCGATGGCAAATACCATGTGGTACGATTCACACGGAGTGGCGGCAACGCCACGCTACAGGTGGACAACCAGCCCGTCATCGAACGTTTCCCGTCAGGTAGGAACGTGGGTCTGAATCTGGGGGACTGAGGGAGGGGTTCCAGTGTTTCACTAAGAAGCTTCACTGTTTGAATTATCAGATAAACTGAGAAACACAGCGGAGAGAGAAAGAAGGAGCTCTGGAAAAATGAAATAGAATTCATTAATTCAGCCTCCCATGTGCATCTAAAAGGGGTTTTTATAGAACATTCTGTTAGGCCTCTGGTTTATTTATCATGGCATTCATATTTAGAGCATGCCTGCATTATTCTAGGTGATTAAGTCAGGTTCTGGTCTAAAAGGCAGGAACAGCCAAACAGCCTGTCTCCCATCTGAGAGCATGCACTTCTCTGCAGTTACTCTCCTACTGTTGCTTCTGGCGCTGTTAAAGTCAGCGCTGGGTGCACCAGTACAATGTGAATATGCGGGTCAGGTATGGGTGGTAAGCATGGGGGTTTGAGCAGGCTTGAGAGAGAGGACACTTCACACACAGTAAGTATGTGGAGGTGTTTAGGAGTCATGCCTCAGCTCCAAGATAAACAGTCACAACATCATTACACATACAGACTTTAAATGAGGGCAAATACCCGATGAGTCACTGCTGGGAGTGCACTAATTCCTCCACTTGTTTTTTTTTCCCATCATAATCTTGGAATTCTATTTCAACCCAAATTAGAAAGCTATTTATAGTCAAACAGAAGCACTCTTAATTTCTCTCTCCTTTGTGTTTCCCCTTGGTTCATGGTTGTTCAAAGGAGGGCATGTTGTGTTCCCATCATGACCTTGCATTTGGTAAACACCACACTGCTACCTGCCCAGTGGTAGGTATCAATGATCAAATGAAAAACTAACCTGAATATTAAAACACAGGAGTGTTTTTGAGCCCAGAGGGTGTGCTACATTCATTTATCTGCACTTAGACTGCCCCACTTGTAGATCTCCATCCCTGCTAAAGTCGACATGTTCCATCCCCATTGTCTAAAAGCACTGTCTATGTATTGTCATTGTGCACACGACAGGGAGAGTGCTGCTAATGTGGCCATGATATTTACTCCAGTTGACATATAGAGCCGTGGGACTCTGACATTCTCTGTCGCAGCAGTGATCCCATATTTTCAGCCTGTGTTTTGGCATTGAGGGAAGTGTATTCTTTTGCTCATCCATCAGCACAGCCAGGCAGAACTGAGGGACATGCATCACAGCCAGAGAAGGAAGCGCCCTGTGACAGTTCACTCTTTTCAGTTGTTATTATGATGGAAATGCAGCCCTTTTCACTACAGCACACGCTCCAAAGGGGAGCCTTCCACTAACAATCGCTCTAACTGCTCAGAAAACAACACGAGAGCAGCCTGTTAACACTGGCAAGCGAGTGTCATCATCCAAATCTATGTTTTGTTTCATCAAGAAACATTAATGCACAGCGCATATTGTATTCTTTTTATTCCTCCATTCTGCCCTCTTTGTTGTCGTTGTCTTTGTCAAACATTTCTTTCCTTTTCCTCCGCTGATCAACAATTGAAGAGTGTTATTTTGTTGTTTGTTAGTTTACTTGATGAGTTCTGTGTTTGTCTGCAAGGACTGGAGTCTGTCTGAAGTTTTAGGAGACTATGGGGACTTAGGAAAGGAAATGAGAAGGGGGGGGCACCTACTTTGATGGCTCCGACGCACTCTTTGAAGGTCCCAGTTGTCGTCGTCTGGCGGGGCGGCATCCTGGGGAAACAGAGATGTTACATATTAGCAAAGCAAAAGCCTCGGATGAGACTGAGGCACAACAGGGCGGAGGAAGACGTGGGGGAGAGAGTGAGTGTGAGTTTTAGGAGGCCCACTTCTTCACCGAGACGGGAGGTGCGTAAAAAGACAGTGATGTTATATTTTGTAGAAAAGGGTAAGAGAAGAGAGGAGAGTCCCTCGTTGAGACGAGCTTCTGTAATCCAGGGAGATTTCAACGCTCTTTTGATTCACTAAACAGGACAAAACACTCACAATATGGGAACATATTCGTTTCCTTGGTGTTTATATTACACAGTATTGTTACTGCGTTGTCCCATTGGAACACTGGAAACATCTTAAAATGTCCATGCAGCCAGATTAAGAAGAAAATAGAGCGAGTCGTCAGGAAAGATGCCTCCGGTGGGTGCCTGTTGGTACAGGTGCCAAATTCGTCTGGATCGTGTAACAAAACAAGGAAGTGCAGCTTCCTGTGTAATCTCCTTCTCCAGTAGGACTACAGTGACCCGCGTCAGACGCTCTCCTTGGGATGTTATTGCAGGTTTGAACCCTGTCGAATGTGTCGTACATACAGTTACATGGGATTTACCCTTCTGGGGTCCCAGAGGAGGAGGAGGACAAGGATGGCAGGGATAGAAATGAGTGTGAGAATCTGTTATCTTGCACAAAGAGTGTGACACGGTATCTTTGGATAATCTTTTCCTCACACACACACACACACACATCTCTGTACACTATAATTAGGGCCTCCGTCGAAAAGATTCGTCAGATTCAGATATGTTTGAATTGCTTTCCATTAAAGACCAGGCTTGCCAGCAGCAGACTCACAAACAGAAGGCCATAGTGAGGTGATGGATTTGGGGAGACAGGATGTTGACAGCCAACATGGCTGTCACGGGCTGGGCACATTCAACAGCAAAGCAGCATTTCTCCTGATTTCCCACAAAGTGATGTTTGCAGTCCCCAGGGAGTACGCGTCTGTGGGTGTTTCTGTCCGAGCCCGATTCATCGCGAGACAGTGCACACATCTGTCTGCGCGCATGACATGAATGCATCTTTGTGTACATGCATGTAAGCATCTGATGGACAGAGAGCGGGCAAAAAGTGTCAGAGAAGCGTCTGGCCGGCTAATCCGGTGTGTCAGGTGTGCCCGGTGGGCCCCGGCAGCAACACTTATTGGCTCACGCCACCTCCCACGGTCCAAAAATGGCAGACAGGCTCAATAAAAACCTCCCTGCATCACACTAAGCACCCCAACCTGGACACGGATAACCAGGCAGATGTTAGTGGCTGTGCCATACGGACTGTAATTGTAGGATTTCACAGCCAGTTCCCTATTTATTGGTCATCTGATGCGACTGAAGTGGCAGAGCTGATGTGGCTGAATGTTCAGTCTGCAGGGGCTTCAACCACTTTCAAAAGAGAACATTGAACTCTGACTGGCTGACTGGCTGTAAATTCCTTATTTGTAACTAAACACACTCTCATTAGTATCAGTTTTTGATTACAAGCTGTCAGACTTCAGCTTTACGATTGCCTCATTTAACCTCCGTTAACGAAACATATAAGAATATTTTACATCGAATAATGATGCATTTTATTCAATTATTCATTTGTAAAGGGAGGGATGTGTCTTTTCTTCATGTAGAGGAACTTCTATGTTGCACCAGCTGAACCATTTTGGCCCCAGACCATATTGTGATACCAGTCTGACTTTGCACTAAAAATACCAAACCACTAATCTACAACGTTAATACTAATTAATAAGATCATTTTTATTCAGTGCTGGTATCATTTCCCCAGATTTCACGTAACATATTTTACCTTTTATTGCTTATCCATATGGAATGAACTCAAAGTAACATGAATTCAAGATGATCTTACTAAGCCCATATTAGTGATATCTTACTTCTGCCTGTGTTATTGTTTTATGGGCTGTTCTCTCTCCAGATCTCTCACTGATGGTGGTGTGCAGACTCTCAGGGAAGGGGTTCAGATTTAGTGGGTGGAGGTCTTTCACAATATTAATCCCCCTCTTATTTGGGCCACTCTCACTCAGCTGCTGCTTTCTCAAAAAATCTCTGTAAGAGAGAAGGAAGAGCTTCAGGGAAAATTTTTCATGTGTTTGTCTTGGTGTGTGTATTGACATATTTAGTGTGGCTTATTGGCTGTACTGCTTATTCATGTAGGCTCATGAGGGGGTCAGTAGTCAATCACAGTATACTTAATATCTTTATTGGCTTTTATATACACGTGTGTAGTGTATGCATTCCCATTTGTTTGAAGGAATTTGCCCTTTTCGTTTTATCTGCACAAATCACCACACATTAAATTTATGATAATGATAATTTGCTGCAGTAAATTATATAAACACTATAATAAGGCGGCTTCTGGAAGAATCCATCCATTTCCTTGGGTTTATACCTCACTTAGCACTGGACTTTGCATCGCAGTGCCTGAGCCTTGAGATAATCATTTCACATTTTACAGCTGTACTTATAGTGTCACCATCTCAACGTTACTGGCTGTGATTACCATATTTTGCCGTCTCATAACTGTGTCATTATGACCAATGAGAGCGCACAGTCCGCCGTATGTACTCTTCCTCACTTGCCGGTATTTACAGACAGGGAATCTACTATTAAACTGTCACATTGCTTTAGTCTGTGGCTGGGCTGCAGTGGAGCAAAATTAGAACAAGGATGTGGTGCTGGAGGGGCGGTGGTGATGCATGGATGAGGAGTAGATAGCAGGGGGAGACGGAGGGGACACAATAGCACTCCACAGGAAGTGCTGTGGATGCATCGCTGAAAAATGATGGACCGAAGGAGAAGAAGAAGACGAGAGGGAGAGACAGAAGCAGGAGGTTGCAGGGGGCAAAAAGAGATGAGATTCAGTATGAATACCAGAAGCTAACTGCTGTCACTGCTACCGGATGAATGAGGTTTTGCAATTTACTGAGATATAAGCGCCTCACAAATTGGATTTCATCACAGCAGGGCAGATTACATAGAGTCTGTACAGTGTGATGCAGCCCTGCACACATGTATTGTAACATCACACACAAGTCGGGAATAATTTCATAACAAACAAACAAATTGCCCACTGCGTGACATGACAGCGTTCATTTTGAGCCAACCAACACGCCGCTTAATACAGATCATAAATCAAAGAGGGAGTACAAAGAGAGCGCTATTGTCATCCCCTGTTCTTATTCTGTGAGGCGTTTAGAGGAACCATGGAGTGTGAGGGCTGACCATTAGATTTAGAGAAAAGGAAAGTAGAGAGACGTGAATCCACAGAGGGAGAGAGAGACACTTTGTGCCAGCAAAGACAGCTCCCGCTCTCCCGACCGAGCTGTTAAGATGTTCTTACTCCTCGGATAAATGGACTTAGAAAAGGGGTCAACAAAGCTCTTGGCTGTGCTCTTTCCTTCCTCCTACCCTCTTTTTTCCCCATCGCCTTTATATCTCCACTGTTTCGAGATATCCATCTTTTTCTGTGTGACCTCCACAGCCGGAGAGAGAGAAAACCAACCATGAATAAGAGAGGGAAGTAAAGAGACGATGTGAGGAGAGGAGGTCAAGGCAGCCCAGAAGATCTGCCTTTGTCTTCTCTTCGGCAAAAACAATGTGAAAGCACTCAGCTGAGCCAGTAGAAATGGAAAGAGCAGCGGAGAGCAACAGGAGGGTTGCACTTTGTGAACCACCACACAGTCAGATATGAACTTTGAAACTGGTTTTAGATCATTTGGTTTTGTGAATTAATAAGAATCAGCTGATAATATGAGTTTCTATCAGAATCAGAACCTTTATTAGTCCTAGCTAAGGTGTTCCCATTCCACTGTCACTGTAAATTTCTACAGGCTTTCCCCCTGCTATTGAAATTATGAGTGACGTATGTCACGGTTTGGATTTTTATCTCTTCTTGATTCAGTAAGCAGAGCAGACATGTTCAGAAAGCCTTAATTGCAGTAAGCCATCTTAGTTGCTTGTCACCGGTGACAGCTCCACCTCACTCTGTGGGTTCTTATTGGGCCTCCGGTGCTCTGCGACTCCCTTTGATTGGATCTCGCACAGTTGGAAGGTATCTCTAATAATTGGCCTGTGGCAGTGGGATGATGGAGCAAGAAAGAGAGAACAGAAAAACAGTGAAGAAGGCAATGATGAGAAGGGAGAAAGAGAGGGCTAAGCAGTGCATAGCTGGAGAGGGAAAAGATTGCTTTGGGTAATTAGAGAAGTGACAACTTTGATTTCCACCATGAGTGGGGCGGGGTGCTTTCTGTGGCTTGCTCCGGCAGCCGCCATCGCACAAATCCACCATGGCTGAGATGAAAGGTGACGAGGATCCTGTGGCGAGGAATCCTGTGGAAGTGAGAGGGAAGAAGGAGGAAATGAAACCGAGCCGCTGGATTGATAACTGCTGCACAAGATGAAAGACGAGTTACAGAGATGAGTGGTTAAAACAGTGAAATATCAGTTTCAAATGCATGCCGACAGGAGCAGTGGGCGATGTATTTATATTGAACAAAGGGAAGTGGTGGGTAGGTAAAGTGCTTTCTTTCCCCTGCACGCTTTACAGAAGGAAACAACTTCTCTGCAATCTCAAGAGCAGGGAGAGGAAGAAATATGCCACAGAAACGTAAAATTATCATGTAAATTTGATCCCTTTATGAGCTGCTTTAAGCTTTTGCCTTATGCGCACTAAAATGGTTTTGAATTTCTACTTAGACTTTTTTAGATATATCTATTTTTACTTGATTTTAGTGTAGAAATCCTTCTGACAACTTGCAGAGCTTCTTTCAGTGGCGTAGGGTTACAGTACACGGGACAGCGGTTTCCTCCTTCCATCTGCTCTCCAAAACACCCAGTGGATATGAGAGCAATCCATCTAAAGTTACCTAATGAAAAACAGAATGAGGCTATCCTGATAGAGAGGTTTCTGTGAGGGGGAGGGAGAGCATGATGGCTGCTGGCCAATCGTCTCCAATGTAATCTCCATTCTTGTGGATGGATTTCCGATGTGGGTGTCCTGTACAAGGGCATCTGGCTGCCCGCAGAGCTACATGATATACAGGTCGCACCTTGGACCGTCTCCATCCCCACACACACACACAGTCACACAAGAACACTGATATGGGGGGAGACAGAGAGCGAGACCGAGTCGTGTCTGATTCATATGCTGGATTATAAACACTCTCCCAGGCAGACCTAGAAAGGGACAGTCGACACTCCCAGCACGCCACACAGGTGTCCCGCCCATCCTCCTCCTCCACCACCTCGCTTTGTGTCTCCCGGAGGTGCCAGTCAATCAGCATGTCCTTGCCCTGCCCCTAGCACAGCAGCTGTGATACTGACCCTGGACGGGGCCCATAATGGCTGTTAATCCAGCTGGTGCTCCAGGCGCCACACACAAGGCGCAAGAGAAAGAACGACAGGTTCCTGGCTTCATGAGCGGTTTTCATGGCCGATGGTTGGAGCCTCAGGGGATCCAGAGCCACAGGCTTGTCAAACAGACAAACACACATGACTATAGTGTAGAGTGGATCAGACACTGTTGTTCTCACGTAGACGGTTTGATGAGTTGTGTATGGGTCCAAATTAGGGTCGGAAAGGTTCCGAGCTCGTAAAGTGAAGTTCACAAATAATTCCAGAGGTTGTCGGTCCTGAATAAGCCTGTGAAATAAATCTACAGGAGAAACATTTACTGAAAAGACACGTCTTGGTGAGAAACAGAGATTGTGAATAATATCTGCAGTAAGGTTACATAACTGCTTTTTATCAGGAAAGAAGAAGTGTTTGTGAGAATGTCTGTGGAGCACCTCTGCATTCTGACTGTGTCTGCCTTTATACCTGAGTCCAGTGGATAGGGACAATTCCTATTGAGGTATAGACCAACCAGAGGGCAGGCAGATCCACCTCAAACAGCAGGTCCTGAGAGGAGTGGAGTGTTTTCCTGCTTTGTACCTGCACACATGTTCACAAAAGCACTTTGATAGTCTCTCTCTGTGCAGCCTCACCACTGTTATCATTTATTGACAGCTTTTATTCACACTGTTTCTTCTATATTCTTATAAATACACATTTCTACATATGCACAGTCCCTACAGAGTTATTGTACAGGTCTATAGAGTTGAGTCACTTGTAAACATCGCTTTCCAGTCTCAGAATTGATTTGATCCCAAGTTGAGCCCATCGTTTCCTGTATGATCTGTTATTAAGATACACAAGCATTTTTCCCCATATGCCCTGTTTTCTCCCTATGTCAACCAATGGGTATGATGAGACATATGGATTCTTTATATGAATCTACTTCCAAAACAACCCTCCATATCCCATAATGCAGCCAAAGAACCCATCGCTCTCCAGCTCCAGTCTCTTAGGCTTTCTTTATATACCTTTTGTCTCAAGTCCATGCTGAGGAAACCCTGATAACATCACCTGGGTTTTTGTCTCAGACTTGACAAAGCTCCTCTAGGGCAATATAAGAAATAACATAATTAATAACATTAATAAAGGGATTTTAATGTGCACCTTTTAAAGGAGTAATAGTCTCTCTGTAACTGACCGTAAGCCACTGTTGTCCATAAATCATAAGAGGTTATTTAAGACACATTTATTTCTCAACAGCTTAGAACCACTTTTTGATTTACTGTTTTATTTTTCCCTCTCTTGTATATCAGATTTCCTCGAGCGCCAGGTATGATAGCATTGTTTCACCATCTTTCATATCAAGCGAAGAGAATCGTCTCGGGAGCAGAGCGAGTGCGATAATGGTAGTGAGGGAGAAGAGAGGGGCCCAGCTGTTTAATCTGTCCCTCCTCCCATTCTCATGCAGAGCAGACTTCAGCTGGTGGGGAGAGGAGCAAGGAGGGAAAAGTTTCACTGGTTCACTCAGAATGACTTATTTCTCCAAGGATCCAAGTACCAACAGAAGCAAATAAACAAGCAGGACACAGAGGAATTTCGATTTTCTGACACTGCGGTGTGGATTTAAAAAAAAAACTGTCCAACAGAACTTTATGGCATTATTTTTTCATGTATCTCTACGTACACATTCGTCCAACTGAAACTCACAATCTCATTTTGTTCTGTAGTTTCCATCACTTACCCAGATTTCTTTCCCTCGCCCGTCTTTTTTGTTTTGCGCAGATACTCTAAAACCATTGTTTGTCGATTCCTCAGTCAACTACTCATTGTTCATCAGGATGTTGTTTGTCAGCCTCCTTTGCAGTGTGAAAGAATTCACATAACATTTGCATACTCTACAGACACACAGACACACACTTCTTCTTTGCATTTATTACTTTCCCCACTAAGCACTCACTAAGACACAGAGTATGAGTGAAGTAATGAATGGCGATGCCCGCGTTACAATGTACTGCATTTAATCTCCTCGCACTAAACTCACTCTGTTACCAGGCAGGGAAGAAGGATGGAGGGATAAAATGGAGTGACAGTCAACACAGCAAAAGGAGGATGAAAGAATTGACAACAAAGAACGTAAAGCAAAAAGAAGGAGGAAAGCAACTGAAGGGAAATGGGCAAATAAAAGAGAAAATTGCAAGGAAGAAGAAAGGAGGGGAAGAAATAGGACATAGCGGATAGAGGATGGAGGGAGTAAAGGCTAAAAAAGAAATAATGGAAAATGGATTTTGGCAGGAGGGTAAGAGAAAGGACAGAATGAAGCATGGATGAATGATTGTTTGAGAACAAGGGAAGGACAAGCATAGAGGAAGAGTGGTTAGAGGCAGACAAGAAGGAATGAATAAGTGAGTAAGACAAGAAAAAGGGATTAATGAAAGAGGGACAGCAGCAAGAGACGAAGGAAAGAATCCATAGAAGAGACAAAAAGGAAAAAAAAGGAGGGTAAAACCACTTTAGACTCAGTGCAGTGTTGTAGAGCTTCCACTAGGGGGAGGGCAGCGTCTCCAGTTCATGCTCATTAGCAAGCATTAATTGGATGATAAAATGGGTCCTTCATAGGATTAAGTCAGTGGAAGTGGCTGCCTCAGTGTGATTCACACACCAGAGTGAGAAGAGGGAGAAGGTTTATACAGGGGTCTGTGGACACGATAGCAGATGCAGCAGTAGGAGGA
>OMNW01034623.1:49728-60266 GCA_900303245.1 Selene dorsalis | reverse complement strand
CTGGATCAGCAACGGTGAAACAGCCCCTCTTGTGCCACTGCATGTCCCGCACACGTCGAACAGACTGGATCTGGGGCGCAGGGGCCTCCCAGTCGTTCCAATGCTTGAAATCTCCTCGCTCGAAGATAAACTGGCGGCCTCTGTAGCCTGGGTACATGTAGCCAACCCATCTGGAGGAGGGGAAAACAAACCGTGGTGTTTGACTCAGAATATACAAACTCACTTGTACAAACTTATTGGCTTTGAGTCTGACAACTTAATCAGGAAAACACAACAGCAATAGATGAAATGGGATGAAGGAAAGGCTCTTACGTTCCATTAAGAGCCTTGACACTTGCTACACGATCCTGAAAACCATGGCCCCACAAACTGGGAACATCATCATCAACAATCTCCATCTTTCTACCAGTAAATCCAGGGTTCTCATACAGGTGTAGCTTGTGTTCAGCACTGTCCTGTTGAGGAGAAACAGAAACACAGAAAAAGTAGGTGAAACAATTATGTATGTTGTGTAGGCGAGGTCAAAAACTGAAAAGATTTACTGGTAAAACAGTAACACATAGACAGCTGGCCATGTCTGGACAGGTTTGCTGTTTGTCTGTTTTGTTTTGAGATGGGTTACTCACCACTTTGAGTGGCCTTAGAGACAAGAGGGAGTAGCTGCTCTGACTGTTGGTCCAGGTGTCCCAGCGTGGATACTCGCCCTTCTCCAGAATAAACTGCTCCCCTGTGAACCCATGCCGATCATAACCCACCCAGCTGCGAGGAAGAAAGGAGAGCTTTTATATATCAAACACCAACAGGTTAATGCCACATGTCCTGGTGCACATGATGTGTAGTAAGATGTGCTGAGTTACATGACAGCTGCACTTTACTTACGGTCCAGACTCAACTATCACAGATCCAACCTTCTCCAGTCCCTTCTCTGACACATCTTTACACTCTGCAGAAAACTCCGCCTTGCAGCCCTGGAAATTCTCAAACTCAAACAGCACCACCTGGACCACAGAGGGAGAGAGAGAAGCCTGCATGTTACCAGACCTCCAACAAGTGGCATTGAATATCAATGAAGAATTAATTAATGTGGTGATGGTATGATACAGATGGGGTGGGACGGATACATTTTGTCTCTGGACGGTACCTTATATGTGGCTCCAGCTCCACCCTGGCTCTTCCCAGCAGCCAGCTGCTCCGGGGCACTCTGCTGCTCCGACATCCTCCTGATCCACTGCTCCTCCACTTTTTGGCAGCAGCACACACACAGGCAAAGCACCATCCATCATACAAGCACACACGGGAAGAGATATACACACAGGAGGAAGGCTCAATGTCACAGCTGCAATTTATAACTCACCCTTGAATAGGAGGACTGAATTCATTTGGGCTTAAAGTAAAATAGCAATCGTGTGCATATTTTTCTGTTAACATTACATCAATTGAATACGAAGCTGAAGTAGCAAAGACTACGGCCTGATAGTATACACTCATTAGTCCTTTATCAGCTTCAGTTACAATCCATGAGTCCTCCAAAAACTGGGTCTTCACTGACGCACCCTCTAACTCCATTGCACTGGCACTGATACACCACTGTTATTGATTCCTGTGTCCAGAATGAGGCTTTTACCTGGGTATGCCTGCTAGGAAGTGGTAGTGTCCCTCTTTCTCTGTGCCACTTGGTGTTTGGTGGGGTTGAGCCATTAGAGGGCAGGGACAGGGGGGGTATTTATGGTTTATTTCTGGCCACAACAGCAGAAAAGGGGGAGCTGTTGATACAGCAAGTCTGTCGCTTACATTGTGTCCGTAACGCTGCCTCTCAATAGGCAGCTGTGTTGGCACACGCTGCCCTGCCCGTCCGCCTGGCTGCCAGTGAGCACTGTGTGCGGGCACAGGGAGAGAGAGCCAAGAGGATTCAGCAAACAGCCCTGCTCAGCATAAACACACACACATACGGGACTACGCCCAATCTCTACCACACCGAATTTCTGTACACCTTTCTGGCATATTTGGGTTGGTATCATCAGGGAGGCTAAATCACAAATTTTATTAGGGTCTACAAAAAGTTACTTTTATTACTTGCAGCAATGACACTGATTTGATCAGGTTTTCATAGACACAAAAGCTCGACACCCACCCATGACAGAAAAGAAGAGGCTGTAGCCAGAGTTGAGTAGTTTTTATTAAGAATTTATTCACTTTAGGACACTGGCCAGAACAACACAGTGCAATATACATCTTTACTTTCAAATAAAAAAGAACAAAGAAGGACATAAAAATAAACCCTCAGATTTTATGACAAAGTAAAACATCCATGTACATAGAAACCAGGGACAATCACTCCAAAGACTTGATCAACACATTCACTTGCATTGCATGAGCACTCCAACAATACAGGAGACAAAGCATGGCCAACAAGAGGGAGCAGAGGTCAGTGCTGTAGTGCATCAAGTGACAAAGTGCTTAACAGAAGCGCAGAGTGAGTGGGTGGATGGCAAACATGAGGAGTTCAGCTATTAAGCAGGTGCAAAGAGTCACATCTGTTTGGAGTTACACAGAGGGTGGAACCATTTCAGCAATGTAGTGAATGAACCAACCCTCCACCGAGTAGTGTAAACCAGCACCCCACCTCTGAGCCGGTCTGAGCCAAGCCTGGTTTGACAGTAAAGATTGTGCATGCACATTAATTGGGAGGGAAAATTGCACATTTGTTGGAAAAACATTGTCAAAACATGATCGCCGGGTGTGAGGGATACATGTATGGCTTATAATGGATGCTCTCAGCTACAATCATTCTAATAAAGAGAAGGAAGACAGGTTGAGTAGTGTTTACATAAAAGATGAACAAATGTGTTTGTGCTGATAAGGAGTGTGCATGATTGACAGAAGCAAAACTAAGTTGGCCACAAGTCCCCCATCGATCTTCCACAAAGACAAAACATATTTAGACAAAAGACATACAGTACAGTACAGTACAGTACAGTACAGTACAGTACGCAGTAACTGTGACACTGTCAGGTTGTAGGGTCTAACAAATGAAAGGCTGTGGAGCCTCTACTGTAGTGTCGCATCTCAATGTTGTTTTCAAAACTAGCTCTGTCTTTGTTAAATCCATGATAATACAAATATAACATCTCCTGATTACATTTACTAACATGATATACACTCCCACTGACAATCAAGTCAGCAGTGATTTGTTCTCTATGTTCAAAGATCATTAGCATCTGAAATATTATCCTATGGCAACGCTTGAATGACTCCCACCTACGACCTACATGCAGGGACGACGCAGACGCAGCCAAGTTGTACGTATCAGTGGAATAAGGAAACTAAATGCAAACATCTTGTAAGGGATCGGCCGGATTGTCCTCCAGCAAACGATGAAGCACATCCAGGATAAAGAGGCGATGTGGTCCCACAAGAACTGTCTTTTCTCCCCCATTGTCCCCGTCCCTGGTCCCTGTTGAACCCTCCTGGTGCAGGAGAGCTCCCACAGGTTCAAGCATGAAATGGATAAGAGGAGCAGCCCGATGTTTTTTTTTTTCCTCCTTGTTTGCTTTTTTCTTCTTCCATAAGACAGAGACTCTCCATAAAAAGGCACCATGCACATTTATCGACCCAGATGGGAGAGAACAAAAACAAACCATCAAACAAAAAAACAAAAACAAATAGAAAAAAAAAAATACATCAGCAGCTGTAGATTCACCTCTCCTGCTCTCTGGGTCAAACGTTAAGGCTTGTGTTTCATATAGATTCATCTGTTAAGGCAACCTGGAGGAGAGAAGGAGAGGAGATTGGATGGTTAAATCATTGAGGACCTAGCATTAGCTAAGGCTTTTTGAAGTTTTTAGAAAGACAGAGTTCAGGGTAAACTCTAAAAAACATCCTCACCTCATTACTGTCTTAGCTCTCATTTTCATACTGACTCAAGCGCTTCTTGGACTTCAGCTCTTTCAACCACTGGGGTGAGTCCTCCTCACTAAAGACACATGACAAAGTTAACAAACAGCTAGAAAGCAGAGAGCTGAGAGGAAATGTGCAAATGGTGTCTCTTACCCATTTTCTTTGCCACCAGGTGGGGGCAGCACGCGCGCTGCCCGTGGAAGGAAGGGGGACTTTGGAGAGCGAGAAAGCTGGGAGGGAGAGGGAGTAGGTCCATCAGTTTGATTGTCAGAGTCACCCCTCTTTTTCAGCTGGGCCTGAAAACAGAGATGAGCCATTTCAAAACGTTTAGGTGAGTTGGAAATAAAACAGTAGAAAAGAATATAATTTGGTCGACTTATGTTTCATCTGAAAAGGACTTTCAGTAGATCTATTTTTGCTTCCAGCGCAGGTGCTGGCTCACCTTTAAAGCTGAAGGGTCCATCCCGGGGAACAGGGCGACCCTCTGTAGTGGAGAGGCAACAGCAGGGTGGCCGTCAGCTCCTCTGGTCTGTTCCTCAGAGTCTGAGTCATCGTCCTTACTCTCAACCTTTGTCTCTGTCAGAGTGTCATTAAAGGTTATTAGGTGGGCTGCAGGTGTACATTCAGTTTTGCATAAGAGTGCATCATTTTGACCATCTGTTTAATGTAAACTGAGGAGGGAGTTTATCCGAGGGAAGAGCACTGTATCAAAGTTTTAGTTGGTTTTCTTCGGTGTAAAGAAGAAAATGAGCATTAAGATTACAGCTCTAGAGAACATACAAACCTGTTGAGTCTCTGTACAGCCAGTCCTCTGTGGTTCCTCTCTCCCCCTCAGCAGCACGGGCAGCTCTGCTGGGCCGTGACCGTGGTGCTCGTTTCTTCCCCAGCTGAGCTCTGGAGCGGAGAGCACTGTTGTCTAACAGAGTGGTTGGAGCCTGGATGTCAAGACACAGAGGGAAAAAACATGAATGGCGTAAAAATGCAAGACTCACCAAAAACACAAGACTTAAAAAACAAAACCGCACAGTCAGATATAAGAGAGTGAGGTCAAAAGAACAGAGCTGTGGTTAAATCAAGTGACACTTACATCAGGGAAAGGGAGCGGCTGGCTGTCAGAGGAGGATGGAGAGAGGAGGCCGTCCAGAGTGTCAGTTTCAAACTGTGAGGCACGATCACCTGGTGTGTGTGGGGGAGTGGGCTTCCTTGGAGAAGGGCTGATGTTGCTTTCTGAGCTGGGAGTGGCAGGGGTGAGGCTGAAGTAAGTTTTAAAAAAGAAAAACTCATTTAGAAAACTCTTCTGAAAACAACAGTGTGGTTTTTGTTACCGCAGTTACAATCGACCAGTCTAAGCATGAGTCCGAGTCATTTTTGTTTCTTTTGTTCCTGTCAACACTGTGGGAAGCTGTGATTTATGTGATGCACCTAAAAACATTCTGCAAGCCTTGCCTGTCACCAAGACACAGACAAACAAAGATTATTCACATAACAATACGTCTAACACTTCAGTTTCATTTGTTTTTACACAAGTCTCAAACACTATCCATTCTTATAAATACTGGTTGATATTGTGATGTTATTTTTCGGCCACAGGAGGTCAGTAACAGATTGCAATGTAATGCAATGTAACACGGTAATCTGTCTGTGTTAGGAGGCAGTGCTGCTGCAGAGCTTATTTGACCTGCAGCGAGACTAAAACCAACAAATGCATCAATTCATCCTGCTACAGCAGCTCTGTGGTGAGCAGGTTCACCCATCACCAGACTGTGGATACAAACACTGCTTGTTGGGAAGATTAATTCATGTTTGCATTGACTCTATGAGGGGAACTGTTTTAAAAGAAAGAAACAATAATGATGTCGCTATTATCTAGTTTTGTGTACTCAGCTCTTCATCAGAGCAAACACAATAAAGAAAGATGGACTGAATGTCACATCAGAACCCAAATGACTGCTCAGACATTCACTCGGATTTTTATCTTTCACTAAAAAACAGCTGCTCAAGAGAGAATCACACCCAGCTCTTGGTTGCCTTTTAACTTTTTTATTACACTCCACTATTCAATAGTTTTTTAATATTGTGTTACTTACTTATGTCACTTGGCTTTAAATATATGTATTTTGAAATTGCATATAATAGCTAATATTAAAAGTATGTTGCCAACGGCCTTAAACATTAAACCTTGGATTCAGGCTACCTTTTTAAGCAGACAGACCTCAATAGAATAGAATAATTAGGAAGCATACTCAATCAAGACATTGCTACACTGAATAAAGTTCTCTATGTTTGAATGTTTGCCAGCTCCAGCTCTTGTGAGACTCCACACTCCACTTCAGTACCTGAACGCAGAAACAATCATGTGTGCTGTGCCGGGTCAAAACCAGCTTTCTTTTGCCGTTGTAGCATGTTTGCTGCTGTCGAGGCTGGTGACACAGTGGTGTTTGCATACAGTGGACCACTCTGAGAGCTTTGGGGAACTGACATGTGATGTATGGATCTGGATAGTGGAAACTTCATATTTACCTGTCATCAGTGCGCAGTCCTGTCTCCCAAGTCCCGTACTGACTGTCGGTCTCACGGACTGGAGTTTCTGCATCGTTCCCCTCCTCTTCACCACTGACACTTTGCTTCTGCTGCACCTGGAGGCAGCAGGGAGGGAGAAACGAGGAGATTATTAATGAATGCAGAGGAATCAAATTGGATCTATGTTATGTAACGGACAAGCTCGGGAGACACCAAAAGCAGCTCTCAATTTGACATCCAAAATTGTGTGTGTAACAATGTGACCCTGAGCTAAGTTTGGTTAATATCTGTCCATTTTTGATTTCTATTGATATGCAAAGGTAAAATGTCTCTACTGGACAAAATACTGACCAGTAACATATGATCATGGAGTACAGGTGATGGTTAATCTATGTCATCACTATTAACAACAGTGTTGTTAATCAAGCCGCACACTGCTGAGCCACAGCAGACAGCAGTGGTAAATGAAAGGTGAAGGGATGAGTTAATGGACATAGGATCAGAGCGGGGACAAACACAGAGATGGGTGCTTGGGTGATTGAGAGTGTGTTTGCTGTCTACTGAACCATGCCTCTTTTAATGAGGCTGGTACAGAGGACATACTGTCTGAAAACCACACAGAGCTCACAGAGGCACGCCTGCGCATGAACTGATAACCCTGGCCTATATAGGGAAAAACAACAGAAAATGTCTCAGTCCTCAGATGTTGCCTCGGGGGGGGACAGAGAAATGTGATACACCTGCCTCTGTAATTGCCCATGTTCCTCGACCATGAGAGCAGTTCACTCGCAATGTTTCTGTGAGCAGCGACTGAAGATCAGAGCTCTCATTCTTAACACTTCATGAATGCTATCCTTGTTTTCTTTGTGTATCTGGGAGCAGAGATACGAGAGTACGGCAAGAGGACTGCAGGAGACAATGATGTAGAAACAACATTCGAGGTGGAGTGTCATGGTGAGAGGTTTTGATTGGGGGGGCATAAAAACAGGGAACAGCAGTGCGAGGTGTCATTGCTTTTCCTGACACCACAAAATAAAATGGTTGCAGGGAACAGCGATGAATGCCATTCTCAGGTTCTCTAAGAAAAAGCTCCCCCACTCGACCTCATCCTCTTCTCAAGGATTTGCAGCTCTCACACTTTTCAAGTTGACATCATAGGGTCACACCACTTAGCCTGAAATACACACACTTCTGATTCCTGCCTCCGCTGACAACAATGAACAAAACCCCTGGTTCAGATCCGTGTAGCTTCAACATGCAGAAGAAGCAGCTACTTACTACACTTGTCTACTGATCTTCTGTCCAGTTACTATACTGGACTATAAACTACTATAAAACATGTCCATACTGTTACTGTAAAGAGCAATAGATCAATACCCCTAATGCATGAGTGTAGTCAGATATAAAACCTAAAATCAAATAAAATCCATCAACAGGTAAGTCTAAAAACACCACCTTTTTGTTCCTTTGATTAACAATATGGTGCACTGTGGCACAGAAATAATTTATTTATTGTGCTGAAATAGCCTAATTTACAGGGTCAAGGGTCTCAGTATGATTCAGATGAAATGTGCATTAGACTGTCTTACGGCTGGGTTTGGCTGAAAAGAACTAGTTTGTATGACATGCTGCTTGACTGTGTGTTCATAAATGTTCAAAACTGTCCCAAGTGAACTCAATGAAGTTGTTATAGTTGTTATATTGCTACAAAGCAGAGCCAAACGCACAACTCAGTAACACATGGAAGCCACCAATCAATATTTCTCAGCACTGCACACCTTTTCAATTGCTGCTTATAGTGGATTATTTTAGCAGATAGCTAGGACTCTTACTGCCTCACCTTCATTCCAACAGGCCTTTTGACCTTGATTCTAATAAGGCCCAACAGAAACGTGTAAAGACTGTTGCTTTGCACTTACTCAGATAATAGTTTGCTTGTATCCTATTAAGTTGAAGTTTTTTCCACCCTGTATATCAGGGCACCTTTGATTCAGTTCCAGCAGGAGACTTTGTATTGTGTCATCCCTCTCTTGTCTACCTGCTACTGTACATCTATCATACTATCACTTTGTTTCAAAATCTTAAAACCTGGCTGCCACTACAAAATTCTGCTGATAAAAATTCTTTTGGGTGTGTGGGTTGCACAACCTCAACACTCCCTGTACACACCCTCACCTGATGGGCACAGAAGAGGAACTCTGCCTTTGCTGGAACATGTTGAGGAGAGACGGCATTATGCAGCAGCTAAAAGAAAAGACTTACAGGCTGCTCAGGGCAGAATGAGTCTTTTAGAGGATCAGTCATAACCTCAGGCCATTCATTATTCAGTAAAAACTGGGCTTTTAACATCCTTGTTACTGAACCTCAACTGGCTTTCTTTTTGGAGCAGCCTGTGTGTTAATCTACAGACAATGCCTGGTTAGACAGGTTTATCAACGAAAACAAAAAACTCTGAAGCACTAAGACTGCTCCACTGAATGAGCACTCACAGGTGTAGGCTCTGCTATCAACCACAAACATGGAGCGTGTGGTTGATGATGGGGGCATACTAAACCAGTACGTCCAGTAGCGATGATTTATAGCTGTCAGGGGGGGAGGCTGTGCCTTAATAACATTAGCAATAGTCAGCTTCCCCTAGACAGGAAGGGTGTGTTGGAGGAAACAACATAACAAAGAGCGGATGAATGGAAGGTTGAAGGAGAGAAAACGCTGATCATTAAATAGGGTTAAACGGACGATCTGAGGAGGAAGGGGCTGGAACCAGGCCTTGGAAACTTCAACCTGATAACACACTGATCGCTGAGAACCACACATAACCCATGACACATTTACACAGGACAGAGCACCAGCAGTTCAGAGTTTACCCCTACCTCACCACTTATAAAAATGTAAAGTGAGAGATTTGATTGCTGAAGAGGGAAGAGCGCTGCTGTAAACAAATGATCTTACATCAGAGCAGAAAACAGGGTGTGAGTGAGCACCTCCTGTAGATATAATGAGTGTGTTTACATACACACATCACCTGAGACACAAGCTCACAGCCTAGTGTATGACGCTGTCGAGGAATGTGTGTGTATCTCAGGAACCCTGTTATTTCTGCATTTTTTTTCCCCAGACAGAATAACACACCATAAAACTCTCAGTTCAGATGTTTTCATACTTGAAACATCAGCTCAGACCGCAGTGAAAGAGTCGTGCCTCGTGCACGAGACCCAAGCTTACTCAGGTTAGTGCAAATGGGAAGTGACCACATCACTGCTGGACAATTAGCGACCATGAAGAACACATTCAGTCACCACTCTCCTATACTCAACTGCTCTAATCAATCTGGCAAGGGTGGAGCAGGAAAATATTTTCTGCGTGCACTCATGCACACAGCAATAATCAATATCAATATCCTACAGATTTTTAAAACAGCTGCTCCTGCACACACCAGTCTCTTGTCAACAAACTCACATTCCAGCCGAATGTCTCAGGGCTTACATTAAGACAAAGTCTGCGAGGCAAACCCAGTCCTACTGTGTAATTCTTTCATTACATAAGTGGTACATACAGACCAAGGCTCAGTTCTGTTCAAAGCATCTGGTAAGAACAGAGGAAGAATGTAAAAACATGACTTGGCTTAGGAATTTAGCCCAGAGAGCCCTGGACCTGACTCAAAGGATTATTCTCAGCCTATGGTTTGTTTGAGTTTTCCAGTATGATGCCTGTATACAATGTGAATGTTTGTCACTAAACTGTGCAGATCGACATGTGTCCAGTTTTTTTGGAAGTGCTGCTGTTCATTATACTCCTACATAGCCAATAACTGCCTCCAAAGGTGATTTGAAGACACAAAACAGATAAACACTAAAGTTAATACATAGTTACAATTGTTTTATTAGCAATTACACAGCCTTTTTTCAAAAAGTATTTTTTGGGGGCTTTTTGCCTTTATTTTTTAGAAACTGTGACACATAATATTATGATTTTGAATGTTTTAATACTACTAAATTACCTAAAGCTACAGTTGGTAAATCGACTAAATTCCGGGACCGGACATTTCAAAACGACACAACGTTCAGTTCCCTCCTCCAGCCTCAGCGCACACACACAAGCTAGGGAACAGGCGTACCGTTTCC
>OMNW01034623.1:3426-37326 GCA_900303245.1 Selene dorsalis | reverse complement strand
CTCTTTGTCTTTCTCTTTCTTTGTCAATCTCTTTCAGCCTTAACATTTCCTGTTCTAGTGCAATCTGTTTTATTTTCTCTGCTGCCTCTCTCTCCATTTTCTCTCTAAGTCTCTGCTTCTCCAGCTCAATAATCTGCTGCCTCTCCATTTCTCTCTGCTTCTGTTTTTGAATCTCTAAGAGCTGCTGTCTCTCCAACTCATCCATTCTCTGCTTCTCCTTTTGGATTTCTAGTAGCTGTTTCTCCTTCTCCAGTTCTCTCTGCCTCTCTTCCTCCCTTTGTCTTTGCCTCTCCTGTTCACGTTGCCTCTCATTTTCCTGCTCTCGCAGTTTCTCTCTTTCAATCTCTCTCTCCTCTCTACGTTTTTCTTTCTCAATCTGCCGTTGCCTCTCTCTCTCCAGTTCTTGCTGTTTTTGTTTTTCACGTTCAGTCTGTCTCTGTCTTTCCAGTGCACGTTGTTTCTTCTCAAACTCTTGTTTCTCCTTCTCAAAGGCTATCTGCCTTTGCCTTTCAAATTCTCTTTGCAAATCTCTCTCCTTCATTCGTGCAAATTCTAAGTGTGCTTGTTTCTCTGCTTCAAGCTGTCTCAGTTGTTCAAGCTCTTTCATTTTAGCAATGTGTTTTTCTTTGTCCTTGTTTAGTTCTTTTTTCTTTTCAACCTCCATCATTTCCTCTGTTGTCTGTCCGTCCAATGCTGATCTAATCTCCCTGTGTGAAATGTGGCTCCTCATCATCAGCTCCTCAACTTGATCATGAGAGGTCTTTCCAAAAGCTGGAAGAATCTTCCCTTGGGAACCTCCCAGTGCAGGCCTTACAGCAAAACCATCAATGGGCACAGCCAGGTCCCCCATGTTTGTTCCTGCATCTACAGGAGAAGCTGGCTCCTGTATTTGTCCGGTCAACGCAAAGTAGGTTGCCCGTGGTCTCTGCTGTTCTTCTGGCTGCAGCATTTTTAAACGTTTAGGTGCTGCAGCTGCTTCCTCCTGTTCTGGCTCTCTGTGCCTGTCTTCATGCAATGCTACTTGTCCCTCCCTCTGTGGTTCCTTTAGAGTCCCTTTCTCCAAACCTGTATCTTGGTTCATGCCTGTATTGGTCCACTTCTGCAAAGCTCCAACTCTCAGAAATCGTGGTTGCTGCTCTGAGGTCATCAAAGTAGGTTCAGCTTGCACCGGCCTGCTCCCCTCTGAGCGCCTGGAGCGTAGTGTCATGGCCTTATCTTCCCATTGAGCCGATGGGACATTCTCACTCACTGCTCTGTTCTCTTCGATTGCCTGCACCGTGTCAAAGGCATGTGATATTCGCATGGGACTTGATGGAGATACGGGTTCTTTGTAAGTAGCAGTGACCAGGGTTCCCTCATCATCATCATTTCCTTTCTCAACTGATGGGCTGCTGTGCGACTCTTTGGGCTTGTGCACAGGCTGGGCCTCGTCTACCACCAGCACACTGTGCCTCTGCACAACATTTTCAAACAAGGATGCTCGCACTGTCTGTACTTCACCACCAATTTCCTTGGAAGTAGCACTATTTGTCTGCTTTCCCTCAGGCCCTGCAGGAATGGAGGCCTTGTGGATCTGCTCTTGGGAATCTTTTAAATCCACAAATGTCCTGTGGTCACTAGGGGTGAGGGCCAACTCCTCATTCTGAGAAAATAAAGATACATAGTGTTACAATGAATGACACATGACAAAAACTATGGAAACATCTGAAAGAAATAAAAATGAATTCTGATCTCCAACAATTTTTACTACAAGGCAAGACATCAGAAAAAAATGTGACCTGACAACAGAACAGAAGAAAATACAGTAAACAAAGGAGTGTAGGTGATTGAGTGAACAAATGTCAGCGTAGAAACGACGTGCCCTTGTTCCATGTTGGCCTCATAACAGTGGGTGTGGTACAGAGGTGGTAATCAAAGCCTCCCTGTGTTGACCTTTTCCTGGTGATCTCCCACTGTGTTTCATAACCATCAGCCGCCAGGCATGACAAATGTGCCTGCTGTCTTAGGTTTCACGGCTTTGTACATCTGTGACAATTCTCTTTCCTGCAATGCCTCGCTTCCTCTAGGGAAATCTTCCTCTCAGTGTGGACCGACAGGGATTGACTTCAAATGTAGACACTCTCATTTGTGGAAGATGTATTTCACAGTGCTTTTCCTATTCATGTGTACATTTACAAGAGTGAAATAGCCAAATGAAGTTAAGCTCATTCTACCAACTTACATCTAGTTTGTATTGTATTGCTCAGGCTTAACTTTATTAGCAGTTCACAAATATGCATTCTCATTTGTTGTCATTTCTTTGTTTTTCTTCTTTTTTACGCGTCAATTGTATTTTGACAAGAGCTGACAGGAAACACATTGAAGCTCTGTTAGAGGTTAGTGTGTGAAAGCCTTTCCCAGCACTGAGCTGAGACAGTTTCACATTGTTATACTCATTTGACTACTAAACATAGCCTGAGCCCAGCAGAAACCAGCTCCTGAGAAGCTAAGCCCCTCTCTTACCCTCCTCTGAGGATCTTTGCTGATCTCATGGTGGTCTGTTGCCTCAGTGAGGGAAACACTGCCAAGGTCAGCCGACCTCTCGGATGCAAACCTGATGAACATACATCACACAAGACAAAAGCCATGCATGACAATGGATCTCATGGACAAAGACATGGGGGACAAAAGCGAACTGAGGAGGCATTAAGAAGCAGCTCTTACCTTTTAGTCAGGTCTAGGGGCAAGGGGCGGGGCTTCGGTGTTGGTTTCATGACGGGACTCTGAGTTGGTGTTGTATCCTCTGTCAGCTGCTTGATGAGCTGTTTAACACCCACTGCTGGTTCATTTTCAGGAACCAGCTGCACTGGAGAGTGAGGATCTGATCCTTGGCCTGAAGCAACAGTCCCAGGAGTGGAGGAGGAATCCAGGAGAAGACTGATTCGTGACTTGATGCTAACCCCTTGCTTATCCTCATCACTCTCTTTCACAGTCATTTCCACTGTCTTTTTGTTGCTTTGGTCTGACATGGTAGGCTTAGTTTCGCCCTCAGTACTTTGTGCTGTAGTACTCTTAGGGGTTTTCTCCTGTTCTCCCTTCTGTGGCAGTGTCAACTCCTCTCGGGGGTTCTCCTTAGAGTTTGCTTTCGGACTATTACGGTGTAGTGAAAGACCAATAGACTCAAACTTTGACGTGAGATCGGCTGAGAGTGGCCGCCTCCCAGCCCAGCGAGGGGCAGGAACTGGTGCCTCTGTCTTAGTTGGGCTGTCAAGAAAAATGGCTGACACAGGTCTGGGCTTCGAGCCTCTGGGCTGAGGTCTCAGTACCACAGCTCTCTCAGGTTTCGCTTCCTCCTTTTCATCTTCTTCATCCTGTCCTACCTGTAAAAGAAACCCCATGGACTTGGCTCTGGTCATTGAGGCCCCACCTGTGCTGGATGTCATCCTGCCCCTGTCATCTTCCTTTTTAGTGGTTCCAGACCACTCTGCAGGGACTTTTTTAAGGCTTTTGGAATAGCCCAAGCTTGATGCACCAGGTCTCTGTCTCTCTGCTGACACAGGGGGAGTGGGTTTGCTGGGGTCTCCAGGGTCAAGAGGAGGGGCTGGTTTAAATGGCTGTACGACTGGCTTTGTTGTTTGTCCCGTATTCAACTTGCTAGAAGTTTTAAAGGAGGTAGGGGCAGGACGATTGAGACTGGTCGAAACTGCCCTGGGTTTAACAGTGGTAACTGGTTGCTGTGGTTTTGGACTGCTTGGAAGCTCTGGTTTGTATCCAGCAAGGCGAGTGGACTCTGGTCGGGGCTTAGGCTGGGGCTTGGTTTGGGGTTTGGGGGCAAGTATAGGCTTAATGGTGGGGTTTTTCTCCACAGCAAAGGGTTTAGGAGTGAGCCGTGGCTTTGGTCCTGGGACAGGTTTGTTAGGTTCTGGAGTGATGATATGGGACTGGTTGATGGAGGGGATCTCAATGAGATTCTTATTGCATGAGTCAGTAAGGGGGCTCAGGTGAAGTCGTCCTCCTGCTACTGTCCTTCCCACCTCCCCAGTCTGAACCTCCACCTGAGCTGCCATAGTCTTCAACAGCACCTTGAATAAAAAAAAAAAAAACTTCTATCAACAACAAAACAAAATTGAATCCGTGTTCATTTTTATTATTATGGTACTCAACCACAGCACTACATCATGCAAAGTCAACTTATAATTAGCACTCACTATCTAGATATTACTATGGACTTTGTCTTGGGAGTGCCATATAGTGCACCATAATTATTGGCCTGGGAAAGATATTAAACACAGCTATTAGTCCCTCCCACATGGAAAAAGAATACGTTGGTAAGGGATGACTCAATTAATCAATGACAGCTTTTTGTTGTCATATTCCCACTGATAACCCTTTTTGTTTTAAAAAACAAGACAGAGATGTTGGCCAAACTATGCTGCTTCATGACTGTAAATAGTATTTGGTGAGTTTTATAATATTATATAGAGCGTGATGAATATTTAAAAAACACCTAGAATCATCACAATAACTTGTAATGTATCAGATTCATCTGTGTAAAACATGCACCACTGAGCTGAATTACTAGTGCATTAGTGCCGGCATAGCTTTAAGGTGGATCCGTAGACAGGGGAGGGGCTGGAAAACCATTCTCGTCCTTGTTTTCTTTTGTCTTATGTCGTAACACAGGCAAATCAGGCTTTTACAATGAACAGGGGATTCCACTGCAAACTCACACCAGAATGCCATTAAAGCTTCAGCAGCCCCTCCCCTTACAAACTTTAACATGTTGGTAAATATGAGATAACCAAAGTTCATCTGTCCAAATTCTTGTGGCAGACAATGACAATAATCTGTATCTGCTTCTATTGTGAGACTGTAGATAGAAATATTAAAACTTGAGCACTTTCATGCTTTCCCTTTAAGAGGCTTCTTCTTCACTTCTGGTAATGTTTTCCACATGTTGCTCTGTTGAGATACTTGGGTATTGAGACCAGCAACAATTCTTTTGGAAAAATGACATGCTGAAGGAATCTACTGTGAATAATTCTAGCATATCTTACCTGACCAGATGTCAACCGTCTGCTGTGGAGCTTTGGCTTTTGTGGAAACCAAGCAGTGATGTCATATCATAAAGAGGGAAGGACTTGAAGAAGCCTAAGAGGAACACACTTTGTGTCAACAAAGCAAACCAGCATCTCACTCATCAAGATGCCTGTGCTTAAGGCTGTGATAGAAAAATCACAGCAGAACTACCACAGGGCTTTCCAAGCGCTGTCCCTGTGGTGTTCTCACACTGCCATACAGAATAGATGATAATGTTTACACTGACACAGACTTGAGTAAATATAGTCACACCCATGCAGTGGAGCTAATGGCATATGTCCAAGCATAGAGGACAACAAGCTGCATGGGAAAAGTCATTAACTTAATAGTGCTACGCTGCTGTTTACCTTTTCCTGTTGTTATATTTGCATCATGTCCTTGATCTGTGCTTACCTGCCCTCACTCACACACTACATGTCGTATCTATGTAAATTCAGTCGTGACTACTGGAGCTATAAATACTGTAAGCATGGCTATTTGCTGACCTATTCTGTGTGAACCATGCTTTAACATGTCCACTTTTTTCTGTGCATCTCATTGTGTACATCAGATGATAAATTAAGATGATAATTTCCAATTACTTTGCAACTGATTTATTAATTTTAATCCACAAATCTAGAGTACAAGTATGGAAAATGTGAAGAGACAAAAACAGATTAATACTGATGCTCAGCTAAAAGAGATTGATAGGTTGAAAACTTGAACTTTAGATGTTGACAGGAAACGCCTTCGCTGAGATGGAATGCTAAACATTCGCTGTGATGGTGGGTCAAGCAGCCCAGCGGGGATTCAGAAAGTGTCTGTCTCACACAGCCTAGGACATACTTATCCTACAAAACACATTACTGAAATCCATAACCAACACTTGCATTATATATACACATTTACATCTGGTAGGCATCTTTCTGAAAAAAAAGTGTAGCATGAGACACATTTCTTTGATTTCTGGGAGGAAGCACACACAGAAGGAAAGTAGGGGATAGGTGAACCAGCACAGAGTGTTTGTTGTGTTTCGGCATAGTGTGTCACCAACAAAGGATATCAAGTCAGTAACCTGGTTTAGCCAGTTAAACAAAGGAAACTTCCTAACACTGACAACAATAAACTTCATGCCAACTCATACAGTAACAACTAAAAGAAGAAGAATAGCTTTCATCAGTTGAGTTCTCCCATAGCTACAATAAAGCATTAAATTGCAATCCACAGTTACAATGCAACATCTAAGGGTGTGTCTGTAATATTCAACAGTATTGATAACAACATGATACAGTTGATTAAGGTGAGATTGTCACCAAAGGGCCAGATTTCATATTTTACATAGATATCCCAAACAACAACATAAAGCACAACACGTGGAGATTGTGAGATCAGACATGTGAATAATACAGATAGTAAATTCTACTATTTCTGAATAACGCTCCAGCAGCGCCTGCCTTGTATCTTTTTTAACTACGCTACATAACATTTTTGGCATTTGTATAATAGCTGCTTTCATTGAGTTAAGTCCGTCCTGGTATAGATTTCGCAACAAGTGTCCTCTCTTCCTCCTGTCCTGTCTGCTCACCTACACCACCTCGCATCGTATCGTGGACAGTACCCGGTCCAATTAAGCAAAAGACAAGAGTTGGCCTGCCCAGAGCAGGAAAGCATTTTATGCACTAAAACTATGCATACGTGTTAAATGCGCACGACGCATTCAAAGCAAACGTGCTGTTTTATTGTGTCTAATAATTGCGGAGAGTTCAAAAAAGACCAAAGATAAAGGCATCAACAGCTTGCTGGCTAGCAACCGTAAGCTAACGACTCAAGAGACTGAACTCGCAAAATGGAAACACGGACTGAACCTGTCCGTTGGAGGCTGTTCGATCAGAACTGGAGACAACTTACCAGACGGGAAAGTCAGTGTTGCCTCTTCTCTTGTCGAAATAACTTTAAACACAATATATTTGGTCAACTTAGCAGAATAATTAGGAAATGTGACAGTTGGTTAACATAGAGGCTAGCGGAGTGGCTAACCTAGCTGGTTTACTTAGCTAGCCAACTGGCTGGCTGGCTATCCCGTCTCAGGTTGCAGTGTTGTTGACAAGCTGGACTAGACAGCGCTGAACAAACCGCCTGCCGGGTTAACACCAGCGTGAAGCGAGCCAGCATTACACGCGCCTTCCGGTGAGTACTTTCAAAATAAACTATAGCACCGTCATTAATCCAATTTCTGTTGCAGCCAGGCTGTTGCTTTGGAAGTGGAAGCAGAGACTTTCAGAAGGATTGTAAGCATACACTTGAAAAAGAGTCAGGTTTCATCTGGAGGACATCTGTTTAGTGAGCAGCAAACACAAATTCTCGTGCAACCCGTGTATTTTATTTTTTTACGGAAAATCACACTGACTTCCGGGCTGATGTTGCGCTGAATGTATGCAAATTGACGTGTCTTTACTATAATAGAATGGCAATGGGATAATGGTCAGTAACTATCCCATCCCGGCTATGTCAAATTAATCCACCAGTTTTTCGGTGTAAGTACGTCGTTTTTGAGTGAATAAAACTTTTATATCGTCATTATATTGTTTGATGTTTGTAGTTATATGTCTGAGAGAAGAGAATTACAGTCACACAAACTGTAAAAACCAACATAACTCATTAATTTCGGTGGTTTCATCATTTAATTTAAGTCTTTGATGCCTGGCCCTTCTCCATGCCTGGTATGAATAAGCGGGATGGTGGTTTTGTGACCGAGGTATTGATGTAACAGACTAACAAGATTGTAATATAGACCTCGAATTTGACTGCCCCACTGTGGGAAAAATAAAGTACTACATCAATTATCCAGCAGCCACTGTCCTAATTTCAGCATGACCTTACTAAACATGATCCTTTACTGTTGCTGCCATTATCTAACCCCAGAATTGAAGAGTCACTTCCTTGATTGTGCATATTTGTTTATTCATTTCAACAGACTAGTTATGTTCACTAGTCTATACACTTGCTCAAACATAAAGGTGAATATAGAACCCTTAAAACAAAACAAAAAAAATAAATCAAGCTACTCCTCAGGTTTCAGAAGCATTCTTTGAATGTCAGCAATTCTTCAACTTCACACATTTCCAACACTGAAATTAAATTGGAGAGTAATGTTAAAAATTAGTAAACACCCTACAACAGAAGATGACGCAGAGGAAAAACTGAATGAGAATAAAGTGTGTTTATGGTTTGACCAAGCAGAATATACTGGAGCTCTGTTCAAACAGCAGAGCTAATCTCTTTAATACAATACTGTGTTTTTTTCACTTCCTCACAATGGTATTAGATCATTATGCATTCATGTTGTTGTTACAAAATACTAGGGCATAGATCTCAAAGCAGCAATCCACAAAATCTATCCTTTTGAAAGCCGATGAAGAGCAGGCCTAATTATCTGTGATAAAAGAAAAAATCAAAGTCAAGTGTTCTTTTGTTGTAATGAAAAGATCCAGAGTGATAAAGTTTGTGCGCTTTTGTGAGTATTCTGGAAAAATTCAAAAGGTGCAGCGTACCTGCAGCTGGCTGACTGCTACTGTAATATATAGCACCCTAGAATCATATTATCCATGCTACTCATGGGTCCCAGATAAAATGCTGAGGTTTTTTTCAGAAAGGTTGGACATCATATAGCAACCACTGTGATGTAAGCCAGGCATCTGGAAGTCATGAAAAGCCTGAAGCAAACATGAGAGCCAGCAGCTTGCTCTGTTCCTTGCTTTACATAACATCTGAACTACATGTTCCCCATATGACTTCCAGTGTGGCAGGTGGTTGCTGCAAAGCTTTACAAGTTGTACAAATATGTTTAACTAATGGCATGACACCCAAATAATGGATGAAGCTGATGGAACAATGACCTAAGCAGCATCAACTTTGGCTACATGCTAAAACCTATTTCCATTGCTTGTAAGTCCAAGAAAGATCTGCATGGGAGTAAAAACACAAGCAGTGGGAAGATCAACTCAAAAACAATATGACTGGTGATTTCAGTGTTGTCTATTTTGTGTGAACCATGGAGGTGCTGAACAATAGCTTCTGCTTTTTCTTCTTCTTTTTTCCTCCTTTTTCATCTGAAAGAAGAAACCAAGAATGAGTACAAGTCTAAGAACACACACACTGGCTTCAGACCAAACAACAGCCTTATTTTATGCAGCTAATTCAAGGATACCAGACCTGGTTCAACCAGAGGTTGTGGTGGAGAAGCTGGACCATTGTCCAGCTCCAGAAGTGCCTTTTCAATGGCCTGGCTGAAGGAGTTCTGGAAACTGGGCACTGGGACACGGTCCGACCCGTCGCTCTCTCCATCGCTGTCCGCTGCTGGGGGAGCTAAGAGCTTATCTACATGGGACATAACAATACTGACTTAGGGAGGCCTTCAGGGAATAACACATTACTGCTCAACTGCCGTGAAAACTGGTTTTACAGGATATACAAAATAATACACTGTGCTCTGCTTTTCTCCCACATGTGCATCAGTACGCGTTACTTGTGCCAACTTTCTCAAGCACACCAGCAATGAAAGTTCATACTGTTCTGCCAACACAGAAATGTTTTTTTTTTTTTGGAAAGAAGCAGTCTTACAGACCACTCAGAAGTAAAGCATAGTTTCAATGGTTAGTTTACATATAAGATGATAAGTTGTTAAAGATTTACAAAGCTTGATACTTTTACAACCTTACTAACAAAAACAAAGACATATATAATATACAAACATTTGCACTTTGTAGATAGCAAACTGTTGTGGTTCTAAAATATGAGACATCAGAAATGACACGTGACACACGTACTTTAAGTGCAGCAATTACAACCTCCAACTGTCTGATACCCTCTCAGCACTTTACAAGCCACAACAACATGTCCAGTCTCACACTACCTTTCTTTGGAGTGATCCTGGGCCCAGCATCAACTCTGGCTTTCCCATCTCTTAGCATCTATACAGGACACAGTCAGGGTCACACCATGGCAAGTACATAACATTATGTGCCACAACATGAGCACCTCATATGTTACACATTACCCCTATGACAAGGCCATACACACCTGTGCAAAGGACATGCAGTGGGAGTCCTCCTCCACACTACCCACAACGGGTGACGGACTTTGCCCATTTAGACTCGGGAATCTCATCCCATCTAAGACAGTGGAGGAAATGCTCACTTCATATCTCTCATCGTGGGTCATAAACAGCCAGTTTAAGTGAAAAATGTGGCAGCATAGATTGCAGAGGAAGGAAATGCTCTTACCAGAGGAAGGACTGCTGCTGAGAGGAGAAGGGGGGGCAAAAGTGAAGTCTGGTTGGGTCAGGGGGCTGCTGTTGTGAGGTGGAGAACCAAACGCTGGGAAGTGCTGAAGGTTCTCTAAACCAATATGCACGTCAGGATCTAAAGGGGCAAGTATTTAGTTAGGGAGAGATTTGTGTACATTTTACTGGATAGTAACATGTTTTACTGGATAGTAAAATGTGCGGCAAAGAGCTCCACTTTACTTACATCTACCCTGCTTCTTGTTCTCCTCGATTTCAATGCGTTTCTCTCTGCGCCTTTCATCCCTGGCTTTCTTCTGCCTCAGGCGCTTTCTCTTCTCCAACTCATCTAAAATATGAGGGGAAAATAATTACTCAAAAATCACTTGGCCAGGACTGTAAAATTCACACCCTGAAAACAGGAAAAGTGTTCTGACCTGCAAATGTGTCCAGAGTTTCTTTGGAGATGACTGGTGGCTGTAGGGCTAACTCACAAATGCTGAACTCGCAGGTGAGTGGCAGATGAGCCAGGTAGCGATGCCTGCGACGGATCTCCTGCAATTCAGCCATACAGAAGGAATCAATGTAAGAAAAGAGAACCTTTTAAATATCAAAGTATCTACAATAATGGCCACACGTAAATAGTCTTAATAGTATGTGATTTTTGTTTGCTCACCTCAGTGACGGTGTGTCCAACTATCTCCACTACTGTAGCTGTGATGGAATCAGGACTGGCCTCCAAGCTGCCATATTCACGCAGCAGGCAGCGTACATTCACAGGATGCAGGAACATCTGCTGGCAGTCCTCAGCTGGAGGGAGAAACATGTGAGGAAGCAAAAGGTGATGAGATGAAGTTTGAGTCCCGAAGCCTAACGCTGAAAACAACAGCCCATATGGCCCAGACAAACAGACTCCCTGCACTTTATAATGGTCAGACTCAAGGACATCCTGTTTTCTGTTTTGTTGCCATTTCCATTGTCCTGTTCTTATTATGATGATGAGAACAAACATCAAACATTCCAGCTGTGCATGAAATTTCATTTTGAAATTTGTCACAAGCAAAATCTGTCTCATGTCTTACTGAGGTAACATTAAACCATCAGTTGGTGCTTAAGGAATCAAGACATTTTCAGTCCACTTTTCTCAAAGTTGAAAAAACAACTGTAACTTTTGGAATACGCCAGACGGCTAAGGCAGGAGGACAGAGAGACACCCACCTTGGTAGAAATAGTAGTATGGTCCATGAACCACACTGGCTGCCGGGCGTCCTGCCTGTGCCTGTTCAGCTGGGTTCTCCTCATCAAGCTGGGGCTCTGGGGGTGCATCCATCACTGCCTCAGGAGGCTCTTCCAACACACTCTCCAGAATGCCTTCAGGTAAATCTGGCACCTCCTCTGGGATTTCTGCCACCTCATCATCAAATGCAGAGGAGTACTGCAGCACAGGCTGAGGGGAGGGAGGAAATGTGATCTCGTCACTGACAGATGAAGCACAGACCACACATTTGTAGAAATGTATATATTTAAACTCACCTTAGTACTGGTGACATTGGTCACCACGTCCTCCACAGGAGGACGATCTTCCAGACTCAGAGAGGACAATTCAAAGCCATCTTCTGCATTTGCCTTCTGCTGCTTCAGTAGCATTTCCTCGCGCTCCTACACCACAGAGACAAACAGCTCAGCAGTTACATGATCAGTCTACAGCTATATGGTTTTACCCTGTATTTCAAAGAGGGTTTCATGTTCCACTTACACACATGTAAAGAAAATGTATTGACATTTATTAACATTCCAAAAACACACCTGTCAGCCTTTGTGAGCGTTTCAGATATTTTTCCATGCATGATTTGTTTGTGAATTCTGCATGCTCTCATTTCATTCAGGGACATTTTGCTGCCTATACAGCCTACTGTTTTTATTTATATTGACAAACAAATGTTATGGTTCTGTGTCAGAGACAGGCTCACAGCTTCAGTTACCTGCAAAAGACAAAGGGCGCTCTGGATGAAACAGCCCTGCGCATCCTCTTCCTGCAAAAGCTGAGCCTGCAGAGCAGCCTTCTCCTCTGCCACCAGGCTCAGGACCTGGGCCGAGGAGGTCACCAGCAGCTTGGAGTACGGGCTAAGACTCGCATCTAAAAAATAAACAAAAAAACCTGTCACCTCATTTATTTGTCCCATGTTTACTTTAAGTAGTTATACACAAACGTCTATGAATTTTATTTATTCTGTCTTTATATATATCATTTCTGTCTATAAGAGCCATAATAGACAATCATGAATTTGAAACAAAACTGTTCCGGGACATTAAAACAATGGATGTGGAGATTTCTATTCTAAACAGCAAAGCAAAACAAACACACCCCGAATTAGGAGTAGTCCAGAGAGCGGAGCATATTTTGAACAGTAAATGTGCATGGAATGGATCTAAATATCGCCTGAAGGACTCCAAGTTACACCAAAATTGTTCGGATGAGTAAATGAACGTATGTTATGCTAGAAATAAGGTCCAGGTTACGGAACTTCTCCTTTAATGTACCACATTTATTTTGCTGGATGACGAGAATTTCTGAATTTCTTGCTCTGGAAGTGAGCAGTATTTCCAATCTCAGGGTCCATCAAGTAAGAGTTCGGGGTTGGGCTCAGTGGTTGTTGAACCTGTTTCCACCCAAATAAATGTCTTCCATAGACAAAAACTACCCTGTTTCTCACCTCCAAAGCGAACAGGCTCCTCCACCTTCACCCACTGAGAGCTTGGCATGGCCACCAGAGCCCCCTTTTCCCTACGCATCAGGCGCATGGTGATTACATCACCAACTGCATACTGCCTGGTCTCCATGGCAACCACACTGCAACAAGAAAGTAGTTGTTAGAGGGAAGGGTCAAAACACATCTGACCATAACCAAATTGCTTCTATGTGAAGGCTACAGTGTTTCCCTGTATAGCCTTCACTGTGTTAGGTTTACTTCAGATTTCTTTTTTTGTTTGTTTTTTTTAAGTACTTCAGTTGTTCCCAAAGAGAAGACAGCATGTGTCTTTTATCAGATTGCTCTTCAAATTGTTTAACTTTTCAGAAATGTGCTGATATCATCACTGCAGCTCCTTTTCAGGCAGGCAACCAATCAAATGGGTGGAGACTCAGCACTCAACAAATAGAAACTACTACAGTTATGGGAGAAGACTGGAGGGCTCTGGAAGTGATGATGATGTTGTCAAGATATTGTAGTCAGTGGCCCAAAGGGATGAGTTGCTCTTCAAAGACTGCCAACCAGCACTTTACGGACAAATTATTATGTAATAAATATTGTTTATTTCTAATTTACCTCTTCAGGTCAGCAGTGTGCACAGCCTCATAGCAGATGGGGCACTTGGACCAGCTCTTGTCACTAAGAGACAGGTAGTGCAGCATGCATGGCCAGCAGAAGATGTGTCCACAACGGGTAATGCGGGCTGCCACAGGAGCATACAGGCAGATGGGGCAAGACGGCACCTCATGACTGTAGATGCGCTGTGGATGTACACAAACAGATCAGATCATTGTCATTATCTGTATCAATATGTAAAGAAAAGTGGGCTACATTTCTTTCAAATGTGTACTACTTGCACAGCACTCACCACTTGCTGCACACAGTCCCAGTTGACCAGAGTGTCTGGATCAGTGAAGTGAGCCTTGTAGTCCTGATCATCAGTCACAACAAACTGACAGCTGAAACACACAGATGGGTTGGCTTACACATGTTCAGCCTCCCTACTTCACATGGTGGATCTTGTGAGGAGATGCTTACTTGGCCTGCAGAAAAAGCTCCTTGTTGAAGGGCTTGTGCTTGTGGCCCCATTTGTTTCGGCGGCCCCAACAGGAGTGGCCTCCATCTCCGACGCCACTGTTACCTCCACGGGGTTCAAACGTGAAGTTCAGCAGGTGGTTCAGACTTATTTTTTTCGGTCCTGCAAACTGAGCCGGGCTAAACTCGGCCCGGCGTGTCTCTGCTACCTGGAGAGGAGGGGTGATAACAATCTATGACGTATATGTTAACTTCTCAAATTTTCTCTCTACTTCCTCACTCACACTGATGAAATTTTTACCACATGAATGATACACTTTAATTAAATACAAACCCATTCTTTAAAATAACCCACCTCCTCACGTCGTCCTCCACCTGTAACTCCATACTGTCGTCCTCCACCTCTCTGGGGGGGTCTCTTGTCAAAATTCTTGCTTTTCTGTGAATTGGTGCGGCGAGGGCCTTGGAAACTGTCGGTTTTAGGAAATGAAGGCTCACGTTTGCGGCTATAGCGCTTTGAGCCTCCATTATTTTTACCTTCTGAAATTCAAATAAAAATATACATTAATACTGTTAATACAGAAATGTGTATGCCAGTAAGACTTCTTCGCTTTTTTGATGTTAATTTGAATGTTAACCAGAAATAGATGGATGAAATAAGTCATCTGTGTAACTTTGTAACCTGGGCTCCTGCAAGAATATCTGACACTTTGAGGCCATTTATAAGTTCAAATGTGACATAAGTCTGCTTTAGAGAGTTATGCATTTTCTAACCTCAAGGTGGTGTTTAAGCAACGTCCACACATCTTCAGGGTCATATTTAGACTGGACAAAAATAATGGAAGTGAACACCCAATGGAGAAACCATCTTACATGGGAGTTTGAAATCACAAATGAGGTTCAGTTGTTCAGACAAAACAATAAAACCTTGTGAGCATTTAAAGCCCTTGGGATATAAGTTAGATTGACATGACATTTAAATTATACAACTTATTGTGGGGACAACACTTGTTATACTTGTTAAATGTGTCACTGTGACTCTGCATCCAGATATATGGCAACTGTGCTGCAAAGATAGAGGGGAATTCAGTAACATATGCAGCACTGTGTGCAAATACTCTGACTGTTTGTGGGTCAAGTGTTTTGACAGCGACGTCAGCCATACTAGATAAACTGCGCTACTGCTAGGCCCCAGCAGGCCACACGGTAGTAAGGCTGTTTAGCTGCAGACGTTGTGCTTACAACGTCGTGTGACACTCGTATTGTTGGCAGATTTTCACCTGTTTTGGGTTTAGATTCGCCCGGTGGTGGGCCTGTGGAGCTGGAACGGGGCGGAACCTTGGTGCTGGTGCTGCTGTTGGGGTTTTTCTCCATGTTTGTCTCCGTGCACTGAGCGGTGGTGAGGACGAGCTCCGGGCAGAGAGCCGCCGAGCTCTCTAGCATCAAACAGAAAAACTGAAGAAAGCGGACTGCAGTGGGTGCGGGTCAGGCGACGAAGGCCCTGATTCATTTCTGTCAAACGCGGAGACCCCATCACGGCGACATCTTGACAACAAAACAAACCCGAGAAAAAATAAGAGACACGATCTCGGCGTCTCAAGTTATGGAGGCTGTTGGAAGAGAGGACGAAAGCTCGCCACGAGGGGCCAAGACCCCAAATTGAAGTTTTTTTTCTCGTTAAGGAAAACAATATGCCCTTAACAAGGCGTTACGTGTTCTCCAACGAGTGGAAAACGCGCCAATTTAAAGATTTTGACCCAAAAAAATATATCCGTTACAGCGAGCTTGTACTAATGGCGACGGGTCGCCAGACAAGAACCTGAGAGACCCGGATGTTTCTTGTACCGCCTGGCAGTTTGGGGCCAGTTAGGCATGATGGGAAATGTAGTAGTTTTGTTAGCTGGTACAAGAATAAGTTTAAGGTTTTATGGTAATAAAAAGGATTTTGTAAAATAATTTTTAATATGCTGGTAAGACACGATATGATACCATACTTACCTAATGACAATTCCGTTGAAGGTTTTATTTTATTATTATTTATTTATTATGGATTTAGACAAATTGAAGATTTTTAAAATAAAATTTTACAATTTTACCAACAACAAACACTATTCGAAAGTTGCTATTTGTAAATGTAGAGATTGGCACAGAACAAAGACTAAATAAAATGATATATTTTGCTTTAGACACGCAAGACTCTTATCTATGAGGAACCATTTCTTGTGTTCTGATGGTCTAACTGATGAACAGTCCTATTGCAGCTCTCACATCACATTAAGATCATGTGATATTTCTGGGTGAGGATGACACTAATGCATCTGAAAATGCTCTGGACTAATTGTAGTTTAAAAGTGAGTTTTTGAATACCACTTGCAGATGGTTTGAAAGTGCTTTAACAGCAATTGGTTCATTTTTAGGGACCCACAAGAAAAAATATTCCAAAAGAGTTATTTAATTGGAAATAAAATACAGATTAGATGCCAAAAAACATAGTATAAATGCAAAAGGAATTCATTAAAAAATAAACTTTCTTCAGGATTAAGCCAGGGTCTTATTTTGCTATGTGTGTCCAGTTTTATTTACAGTGACCCTTATCCAAAACAACTGAGAGATACTGATTCATTTCAAGCCTATCATTAGGCCATCCTGTTCACCAGAATTGTTTGTGACAAAGTGAAACATAATATGTTCCTCTGTTGATAACAGACATACAGTCTTCTGTGGTAACAATTCCACTAAGCAGCAGCAGGGAGCCATGATTCCACATTTGTAAATGCATTATTTCATATGCTTCATATCTACCCCATATTAGTCCTGAAACCAAAATGGTGAGAGCCAGACATCCAGGGAGAACTACGTGGCTGCCACCTTTTACTGTACTGTTTCACTTTTTAGTGAAGTCACTCTTCGTCTTCTTCACTTCCCAATTCTTCCTGAAGAGCTACGTCGTTTCCTCCTGTTAGGGAGCAATCCAGAATCGCTTGGCGAACCTGACGTTTTTCCTCTGTAAAATAAAAAAGAAAGGAAGTGTTACAATTATGTTTTTTCTGGGATGTGTTGTGGCCTCCAGTATTTTTAGTTTTTTGCAACTCAAAATTCAAAAGGATGTTGATTTAGACTGAATGCTCTAATTATGTAAAAGCCACATTTAATACTAGTAAACATTCACAATTAAAATCACAATTGACAAGTTCAAAACTCTGAAATACTATTAAAATAGGAGTCAATCAAATATCTTACCTTCATTTTTACATTTAGGGAGCATTCGATGGAGTTGCTGAGTATTATATCGAATCAGAAACTTCTGACATGTTCTAATCGTTCCTGGAGAAAAATGTTCGATTAATATTTAGTGAAAAAGTCAGGCTGACTCATGACAGAATGGTTGTCAATGTTTTCCTTACCTCCCACATGCAAACAGTTTAGAAAACATGGAATTTTCTGCCCACGAGTCTCAATGTTGGTTATGAAAGGTAATGCAGACCAGAGGAGTCGGTAACAGCTTTTGGGAAATCGTAGAAATACTATTCCAGTATGAGCATTCAGATATTTCACTAAAAAGGAAAATAGCAGAGAGGACAGAGAGATCAATCAACACTGCAACATGCTTTAAGTACTGGACATAGCTGAAAGTTGGAGGCTTAGGGCAATCCTTAATATTCTCATATTAAGACCTCCATTTGATGTGTTCACAAGAAGCTTAGACAGGTTCATACAATTTCAGCTCTAAAGCTCTAGTTTGCATCTTACTAGCAGCAGTGGACATTCATTGAGATAATGTGCCTGTACTTTATAATGCGTTTGCTACTCCTATCAAAAGTCACTGTCGCATAGAAGACATTTTAGTCTTGACAACTATTGATAAGATATTAGTCACACAGCATATGATCACTAACAAATTGCAAGAAATAATAATTTTAAATCCAATTCATTACAAAACAAGGGTAACAAGTAAAAATCGGTTTATGATTACACATCCTTATGTTGCTGCAAGAAGAGTTGTAGCCCTTTAAGTAGGTACATTTACTGATTGTGAGTCTAATTCTTCGTTACTTTCATCACCCTTACTTGTGATTTTTCTACGTTACCTAGCCCAACTAAAGCACACCACTGCTTACCCGAGAATTTGACGCTGCTGATACCTACTCCATAGTCCCCGTGTGTGCGGGCGATCGCTGCCTTCACTGCATCCGAAATAGTTCGGTCATCCAGCAGCAACAGGCGTCTCCGGTCTAACACGTAGATTTCGCACAGTAAATATCTGCCGATAGAAAAGGCACAGAAATTTAACGTGACCGCATAAACATGTGGGTTAACAGTACACGAGCACATTTTCTACCTCGACTTGGACCGCACCATCGTAGCTCCTCTCTTCTTCTGTGGTAACGTCCGTCAACAAAACTGTCTGCTACCCGGAGAGTTGCAGTAGCGCCACATGGTGGACATTAATAGCAACGCTTGATGTATTTGTCATGATTCACTGGGCAGCACGAATTTGGGGCAGTCTGTTTGTCAAGATATCAAGACTGTTTTCTCAAGCAAAGATGCCTAATGTAAATATCATTCCACCAACGAAAGAGATGGCAGGCGAGAGTATTTAAGATATCTCATTTAACGCAGGGCAGTGGTGTAGCACATTAGAGGTAACACAATACGCCCAGTTGAAGAGGAAACGGGAAGGCCTGGGCTTTAAACCATTCATACCCCGTCGGTAACTATGACAACCTCCATCGTTCTCAGCCAATCACAATCTTGCTTTTCCGTCTCTCATACACGTTTTACGCCATCTTGAAATTACACCCGCAGTTTGTCAAGTCGCTCCAGTCGCTCCCAATTTGGGAAGCACAACAACTCTTTTCATTACAGCCTCAGTTTCCGGTATGAACACTTCGCGAAACAAACCGACACAGGCGGTCGGCAAGGGGAAGGCGGACGCAGACAGCAGCTCCGAGACGACTCACCGAGACCGAAAGACTGGAGGAGGAATGCTGAAGAAGCTGAAGTCGAGGCGCAGTCAAACGGATAAGTGGCCTGTGGTCACAGAGGATGAGCTCCGGGCTCTGGGGAGAGATATTTCCCCGGACCATGTCCTGGGTCTCCGGGTTGTCACGGAGGGTAAGTTTCGTAAACGTTAAGTTGGTCTTATTTAACCCGGTTTAATCACACTATTCGACGGGCGTCATTCATTTACCCAGTGCTAATTGTGGCTAAGTGCACAGTTTGCAAACCAGCTGACAATAAGTCCACCAATGGTTAATGGATATACTACGTAGTGTTAAATTAACTGAATGCACAAGGCTTCATCTTTGCTTGAGTCAGGCATTCCCATTGTTTGTTTTGTTAACCAAAGAACAAGGATGTTCCCAGGGGCGCAGCCAGGAATTTGAGCTCTGTAGGGGGGACGTTGTTCAGGGTCCCCTGTCCGTAAGGCCGAAAAACTTACATTATGATGTAACAAAGATCACAAAGACATTATCAGTGTTGCCAACTTTGTGACTTAGATTTAGGACTTTTTAGACCCCCTTAGGGACTTTAAAAATCATTTAGCAATGAATGTAGAAACGTTTTGGACAACCTCAGGAACCTTCCATAGAAGCAAGTCACTAGTCCAAGCCAGAGACACCTGTCTCTACTGTCCTGAAGTGCCAGGTAGAGAGGCAGAGCTACTCACACAGTCTCCACTTCAGCTTAGATAACAGGAGTGAATTGTACATGTACTGGCTGTTCCCTATGTGAGAGAAAGTAAGAAGAAGAGATATTCTGTGGCTTCCTAATCATTGAGTGATCTTTTTTTCTTCTCTTTGAGTCTGAAAGAAAGATTGGTTGATTTTACATGTAAATATAGGCAAAGTCTGAACATTCAGCTTTGATATTTTTGGCCTCCAGCCATTTGTGAATGAAACAGGCACAACCTTGCTCTGCCAGCAATGGTGTACCTTTATGGATAGGGTCTATGCATCAAAACAGCTTCATGAAGCATTAAGTCGCTTAAATTGACATTTGTATCCAGTGTTTCTACAAACACTCTGCTGGGCTCCTCTGGCTCAGACCGCAGGGTCTGTCACCAGACTGTCTACCACAGTTGCTAGTGCTTAATGCCTCTCATTGTTTTTGGCTTTTTCACTGGCCAGACAACAATGTCATTACTTCCCTTCTCTCTCACAACACTTTGTTGAAAAGTATGTGCTGCAGCATTACTCACCTTAACTGCAACTAGGCTACTTGTGAATCTAATATAAAAGGAAGACTGATTTTTAGCAAAAAAATTACTGGTTTTTAACATGAACTCACACTTTAATTTCACATTACAGACTATCTCTGCAAACCTGAAGATAATATCTACAACATTGACTTTACACGTTTCAAAATCAGAGATCTGGAGACAGGGACGGTCCTGTTTGAGATTGCCAAGCCTCCTAACAGTGGTAAGTGATGTATTAACTTTTGCAATCCAAGCAAGGTTGATAACATGATGAACATGTCGGATAGAGACAAATCAAATGTCCCAGTTATGGTCCCATTTACAGATGGAACTATTCATAAAGTTCACAAGGTTTTTCTTAAGCAAGTTTTGCAGCTTTCTCTATCCTCTCAATGCTGGAAACGTGATAGAGGAACATGTTTTCTGGATTAGGTCAGATGGAAGGTGAAGAGGAGAGTGGAGATGCAGACACCAGTGCAGGACGTTTTGTCAGATACCAGTTTACACCAGCCTTCTTAAAACTGCGCACTGTTGGTGCAACGTAAGTAACCAGACCATAACTTTCTGAATGAACATAGCTGACAGTATAATAATCAACATTTTGTCTCATCAGTCTCTTGTACATTTTTCCTGTCTTGTTTATTTCTTAACTACAGTGTGGAGTTCACAGTGGGGGACCGACCAATTAACAGCTTTCGGATGATTGAGAGGCATTACTTCCAGGGACGCCTTCTCAAGAACTTTGACTTCGACTTTGGTTTTTGCATACCTAACAGCCGCAACACATGTGAACACATTTATGAGTTTCCACAGCTTCCAGATGATCTCAGTGAGTTCTAGTTTGTTTGTCACTTAATGCCATTGTTTTTATATATTACATAACACATATATTATCTTAATCTTTCTTTGTTTCTCCCTGACTTTGTCTAGTTCGCCTAATGGTGGACCACCCTTATGAGACCAGATCAGATAGCTTCTACTTTGTGGACAACAAACTCATCATGCACAACAAGGCAGACTATGCCTACAATGGTGGTTTGTAATACCTGATGTGAAAATCAGTGCAATACCTCCCAGGGGAATTATTTCTTGGATTACAAGCATCCAAAAGTGGACAGAGATATTCTCTTCTTTGAGGACATTACTACAAAAGTGACAACATACTTCAGAATCAACGGACCACATCTGCCTTGTAATGAAATCATGAATCCATTGATCAGTACCCCTCAGAGCTCAGTTTCTGGGACTCAGCGGGTGTTCTGTTAAATATTTCTCCGTTAAATCTGACTGAAGCCTTTTTGTGCTGTCCTTCAGTTTGTCATATAAGTATCATGTTACAGCTTGAACACTTATGCCTTACGTTGTTTTTGTCTCTGTCTCTGCTGGAAAGGGACACTTTGAGTCACAGAGTTTCTCATGGCAAAGCCCGTAGATTGTGTTAGTTACTACTTCATCTGTTACATTTTGAACCACCTCTTGCCGTTTACAGTTGTTTTTCCCATATGGAAAAGCAAGCATTAACTAGGTTTTTTTTACAGTATTGTTAGTGTTAGATGATCATGTAGCACTAGTTGAAATTTTTTAAGTTTCATTCCTCTTTAAATATCTACTATAAGTTGTTAGGATGTGGGACAGTTTGTGTGACATGTTTAAGCTTATTCTATTTTTATATGAGAGATTATTAGGTTCACCAATCTCTTCAGCAACTGCATGCACTCTTTCCATGATTCAGGTTTCATCTTCATCCTGCTAAAAGCTGACACAGTTTTACAACTGAAAGTTTTTACATCACTGACACTGATCCAAATCAGTACTCCAATACATGACAAGATAGGAGCAGAACCTAACTTACTAGACTCAATAGATCTTTCTGTAAGTGCCGTCCATGTCTTAAACAATCTGCCTATTTTATTCACTCCATTATGTAATCATGGTAATTCAATCCCTTGAGGTCTGTTTTCCTGGTTTTCACACAACAGCACTGTGAATCCCACTCTTCTGGGGCAGCCTGGCCATTAATATAGTGTACCTGTTAGTAGCACACAGCATGACAGTGCAGGGATTTGTAGGTTGGTAGGTGATTAATTTTTAGGATAACCCTAACCCTATCAGGTATTGGGGCAAATGCAGAAGTTGACCTGTTGCCTGCAGTCCTCCCTTTATATTGTCAATGTTCCACATTTAATTGTGTAATATTTTTTCTACACACAGGTTCCATGACATCCCTAAAATAAATTGAACCATAGTTAAAAGCTACATATCCAATGTTAGCATTAACATCTGTTTATTTACCAGCCTCACCAAGAGCTTCAGCCGTTGTTCTGTTTACAGTACAAGATGTTTACAGCCCTCTGAGCAGTGCCACCTCTTCAGATAGCCTGTGCGCTATTAGAAAGTGAAGGAATTGGGTAACCAGGCTGCAACCACCTGGTTAGCATGGTAACTCTTAGTAGAAGATGAGGTTTTAGAAGTAAAAGTAAAACAAAGGCTTTCCACTGCTGAAGACAGGTCTTGGTGAGGGATTAAGTCTGATTTTGAGTCCATGACATTTCTTAACTAAACAGCTGTTAATGCTAACATTGGCTATACAGCAGAAGCAAAAAGTACAGCTCATTTGTTGAGAAGTGTTCATTAAAATCCATGGATCTGTAGGAGGCACAGATACTGTTAAACTCTCCATATACTAAAAGGTGCTCCTAATGTCTGGTAATTCTGGTATCAAACAGTCTCAATACGTTTTCGACAGCGGACTCAGATACACTGCATAAATCACACAACAATCAAAAGTTTAAAAATAGTCACTGCTTTCACTGTAATTTCCATTCAAATAAACACTGTGATTATCTAAATAAATATTGGCGATTTTCATATTGCACAGAAATGAGTAAAAATCAGTAGCTACCTGAAAGGCTGGAAATGATTCTTAAATTGCTGTAAAAGTGGTACATGTCATTTGCAGTTGACCAGTAAAATCGCGCAACAGGACTAGAAAAGTCTGGAAATATTTTTCCATGCTCAGATACTCTGGGCTTCCTTTTACTCCACATTGTAATATTGATTCTCCGTGCCTTGCATCCAGGCGGTTGTTGTGTTTTTTTAATGTCTGAGAGTCTTATGCTTCATCCTGCTGAAGGCAAACACTGCAGTTTGATGCTTCTCTCACCCAATAAGCTTAGGGGAGGAGAATTCAGCTACTCACACCTCACACACTCTCTGATGAATACATCTTACAGCATCTTGCAGTACTGCCATGTGTGAAACAGGACGTCCTGCAGCGTGAATTAAAACATGTCATGTACTCACTGTGTTTACCTTTGTAAAACTTAACATTTTGTTGTTTGACAAAAAAAGAGACTACTCATTACGTAGTCCACTATTAACATTCAACCAGTGTGATATCAGGCACACACTTGGACAGCCTCTTTGCTCCATAACCCTGTATAACCTTTATTGTTTTGTCAATTGGACTCAGTGGTGTATGTCAGTTGGACTGCTGGGACACAGCAGTGGTGGTGTCGTAACTTGTAACACTACTTTGTTTGCCATACAATTAGTATCAGTCAGTGGTATTTTATGTTCAAATCTGATTATCTAAATGCCTTGAGAAGTGAGCACATTTTGTATATCTGCACAAAAAGACTACATGACTCATGCAAAAAAAAGTCATGGATCCAATCTGACCTCTTTTTATAATGGTTCCTTTTACAAATGATACATCTGTCATGTTAGATTTATTGTGAATAAAAATGGCTGACAAAACATATTCACTGAGAAACTAGTGCTCTTTATAAGTAGATTATCAGGGACGTTGGGGGGCTCCTCTGTCTTCCAGCTGGCTTCACAAATAGCATGAATGATAAACAAAGCAAGTAATCTGATTATATGGCATGTACAAGACACTAAAACATGTTTTTATCCATGAATATTCAGCACATGTGAGCTATATTTGTAACTCACAAAGCTTTAGCAAGACCGCAGCCGCTGTTTACAAACCCACGTTATTTTGGACCAAAAACTGTATATTATCCCATTGTGTGTGTGTGTGCGCGCGCGCGCGCGTGCATGTGCTTTAAAATTGTTTTAATATCAGTTTAATTCAGATCTCCACTCCTCTGTGTAAAATGGCTTAAGAAAGAGGCTTAATCATGAAAGTACATGAAATGTAAGTTTTGCACAAGCCCTTGTTTGCAGGTTGTCAAGACTTGCTTTGTTTTCATTTTGTCTTGTTCACACAAGTTTGTGTCTAAGTTGTGTAAGATCAGCATCAATAAAAAAAAACAAAAAACCGCACAGGCTGCCAGAGTCATCAGCGTATTTATGTAGACTACATTACCCAGAACCCTCAGCTCAAAACAGTCAACACCAGAAGCTGCACATGCTTTATCATGGCGGCCTCCGTGAAAAAGATGGTCGGTGTGTGTGACTCCAGCAGCAGCAGCAGCGACGATGAGGCGTTGAAGAGGTGTCAGGAGGCGGTGTGGGAGGCTCGGCCCGACAGGAGGGGAGCTGGAGGAGGTGTGTGTTTGGTTTTTAGTGAGAGACGCAGTCAGCAGCAATACAACACACAGGGACTGCTGCAGAAACACCACACGACTGTTAAAGTCGGCTACTTAATACATGTGAATGCTGCATGAAGGAGTTAGTTGCAATTCAACTTTGGATACAATTACAAACAAACGTTACTTTACTCAGAGTACACCGCCTTCAGCTAAGCTCTGCAGCTCATTAGCGTTTCTGCAGCTACGTCTCAGTTGGTGACTGTTGCCTCCTGTGTGTGTTTTCAGATGGAGACAGCGATGTGAAACAGTCTAAACGGTATGTCCTGTCAGAATAAACCTGCCTGTTCAGCCACCATACACACAGCACTAGTATAAAGTAGGTCCCTTAGATACCACAGGAAGTCCTGTGTCCCTGACGCAGCTCTGATGGAGCCAAACGGTTGAATTAACAAAAATGAGTAAGTGTCAGTGTTGTGTGTCTGTGTCAGTGTTGTTGTTGCTGATCATGAACACGATGGAAATGAGCTCCAGGTCAGCCAAGGGTTTCGAACGCATGTAGCTAAAAAGTTGGGACATCTTCTGGACAGGTAAGTTTTTCTTTCTTTCTTTGTTTTTTTTCTTCTTTGTTTTTAAGTTGAACATGCTAAAAGTCTTTTTTTCCAATTTTGTGATGAAAACTTGCAGGCACATGTTTACACCTGATTTATGCTATATTTATGTTACTCTAAGTTGCATTACAGAAACCCAGAACAAAACTTCCTCCTGCGTGGAATCAGTGAAATGTGATGATGATGATGATGATGATGAAGGTAATATTTTTCTTTCTTATTATGACCCTTCCAGGTGTTTGTGAGAATTATGCTGTCTTTTCTTCCAACTTTCTCTTTAACAAAGTTTTGCTTGGTTTGTTTTTTTCTTTTCAGGGTTTCGTCTGTTCTCCACCTCAGTCCCAGGTCAGACAGCTGAGGAGCCTCCAGCCCCTGCGAGGCGCCGTCCAGCTCCCAGCTCGAGGTTCTTCTTCTTGTTTTTCTTTATAAATGTCAACTTGTTTTCCTAATTATGAATGTAACACATAATTCTCTGCTCTGCAGTGACAGCGACAGCGAGATGGAGTCAAGGCTGAGGGAGGCAGCGGTGGCAATCAAAGATCTCTTACCCTCTTCTACACAGCTCTCCACACAATCAGCACCCGCCACAGAGCCTCCCTGCCTGGGAAAGAAAAAGGGACGAGAGGGAGAGGGAGAGGGAGAGGAGAACCACACTGTTAAGAAAAAGAAAAAGAAAAAGAGGAAACAGAATCAAGAGGAGCAGGTGGACTGTGAAAGTGCTCCTCCTAATGCTCAAAGTAATGGTGAGCACAGGAGCTCAGAACAAGAAAACATGCAAGTCAAAGTAAAACGGAAAAAGAAAAAGAAGCAAGAGGGAAACAAATTGGAGGAGGTGTAGAGCTGAAGGTCCTGTGACTAACCTTTGACTGTTATTGGATGTTTCTCTATGTTCCGTTCAACCATGTTCTGTCAAAAGCGTGAAACAGTCAGTGAGGTATTCAGAATAATTGGAGGATATTTTTGGAAGCCGTTTGTTCATTAGAAATCTTTTAATACCGTTTACCATGGTTATTCCTGAAATTGCTTTTACTTTGAAGAGACTCATTGAAGTGTGAAAAAAGCATTTTTGGCAGCGACTTAAAAAATACATGACAGTTGGCTCACAGGTTACACCTGAATGTACATTTTCTAAATATTACAAAACATTATTTTAATAAAAACACATTTGAGGTTGATTGTCAGTTGATTCTCTCATGTGAAAGCTTTCACATCTCTAATGTGTATCCTTGTTCACATTACAGTTGTTTGGGGTCAGAGTCTTTGATGCATCAAAGCTGAGTTGTCCTTGAAGCCCCTGACCACAGATTTCTCTGGAAGCTTAAACCAGAGGTAGCTGTCTGTCACAGAACACCGTCAGAGTCCAGCTGGTAGTGAGGAGATGCTACGTTGCCACTGCGCGTCTACTGTACAGTCGAGGCCATTTGTGTAGGAATGTAGGAGGTGACGTCTGTTGGTGACGGTGAGAGGAGGTGGGACTGATGGCTGTCTGTTGTCTGAGAGGCCGGGTACAGCTCCAAACTCTCAGAAGATACTGATGACAAAAAAATTAGAGAATGTAGTTTATTTGAACTGTAAAGCTTTTGGCTAAACTAGTTATGAATATTATGTCTGGTACAGACATATAGAGCAGGAGCTACATAGAGAGCTTTAACAGCTCGATCTTCTTTAATCACATTTAATGCATGAATCACTGTTTTTCTCATCTACATCGACACGCTCCAGTAGAAATTTAAGGGTTTGTGTTCCTTGGGTTCCCTCTCATGCGCACTACACACAATTTAAGGATATTTGACTTTAGGGTGAAATTTATGGAAAATGTAAAAAGTTGATGCTACAATGATATTATATCAGGAAAGTAGGGCATTTAAGTAGAAGTATAGAATGGTCATTATCAAACAAAAGCTAACAACAGTGGTGGGTATACCACAACAAAACATGTCCATGTGTCCAAAGGACGTCCACTTCTCAGCCTTTCTGTGACTCTTCCAGTCTGTTCAACCTGCTGATGACACTGTGACACTCTGAGCTCAGTGGACATTGATCCAAAGATGTAGGATGTAGATGTCTGGGCATACACCTGGACTCACAGCTATGTACCTGGAACAGGTGTGTGTGGCTGCAGGTGCAGAGAGTCTTCCTGTAAGGGAGGGTCCACCTGTTCCTCAGCATCAGCTGTTAAAATCTAAACAAAGCAAAAGTCAGGGACGTTTTACCAAAGTAAAGTCAAACATTTCTTCTTCTGACATGGCTCAGGTGATGTCACATCGCTGCAACGTTTGGTCCAGTTACCTGTCTGACGGCAGCGAGGCTGGTCAGCGTCCCCACGCTGCTGCTGTCAGTGATGACCATGGCCTGCGACAGCAGACTGGATGAATGATACTGGGGCGAATCTGACTTGTACACTGAAATGAAGAACAGGTGGATGAAATTCTTCTTCAACGTATCAGGTTAAACTTGTGTCATGTGACTGATGTTGCCTTACTGTGACATGGCAGCTGTGCCATGGTTGCCATGAATGGACTGGCAGTCATGTGACTCTGAAGCTGTTGTGATATTGGCTGCTGTGGAGAGGCGTGAAGCTGCTGCTGGAACGAGATTGGCTGAAGCGTTGTGAAACCGCCTCCGACATTGTTTATGACAGGTACGGTCTGAGGCTGCGTGGAGGCTAATCCTGTGAAACAGAGACACTGTCGTCAGATGTTTCTTTTTGTCTTTACATGGAAAAGAAAGAAAACTTGCAAGTAAACGTTACCAATGAGAAGTGAGGACTCTCCCAAGCTCATGACGCTGGGCAGTGAGGCCATGATGAGGCCCTGTGAGGAAGCAGGGGAGGCAGACAGACTGTGTAGGGAGGTCAGAGTGCTCACAGGGGGCAGTGGGCCTCCACTGGACACCTAAGGTCAGAGGAGAACGTGATCAACATGATGTAGACCACATGCATGATCACAACAGCAGGGCACTCATGTAGTCTACACTGCAATCTAGTGAGGAACCATGACACCTGCCCTCACCGACTTGTGGGTCTCGAGGAGTGTGTGGCTGGGCTCCAGTTGGACAGGGCTGACTGCATGACGTCCCACTCTGTCTCCTCCGTTACCTCTGGCTGAGCTCACAGTGTCACACAGGATTTGCTGGCTGTATTTCACAGCTGGAATATAATACAAGTCAGTCCCCAAAAAGAATGCATCTACACATCTGGCCAAGGCAAGTCCAATTTTATATAAGCAGAACACTCATCATAACTCTTTAGGAGGCACTTTCTTATGTTACTGCCTGACTGCCTGGAGGTAGTTAGGATATTACCATGCTCAGGACTCGGTGGCAGGTTGAGGTTAGAAGATGAGGCAGGTTGGTTGGTGAAAGGTGTGTCAAGGGCCACTTTGTGACGAAAGGCCTCTTCTTTGCGACGGTTGGCAAACCAGTTGTACACCCGAACTTCAGTAACCAGGTTAGAGCCCAGTCCAGCAAGCTGGGAGGGAGATACTCCCCTTTGAAGACACTCTGCCCTGAGAGAGGAGAGCATACTGAAACATGGCTTTACATTTCAAAGGTCTGTTTTAGACTTTTGATTTCTTACCTACCAGCTAGGCAAATTATTTTTGTACTTATTGATGTAAAGTGAGAGGTGTTTTTTCTTTGGATGTACAATATAAGAATTATCTCTTCAGTCTCCACACAATGAAAAAGCTTAAAAACTGGCCGTCATGTGACATATAGTAATATAGTGCTTTGATCTGAACACACAGGCTTTAGCACGTTATATTTGCCACCTCAATTAACTTGTCAGAATGATAAAACTTGTTATTAAGCATTTCGCACAAAGTTTACTGCAGCTGAAGCTGACACTGGAATGTCATTAGTTTTTCAACAATTTGGTCATGAAGCAAAGTATTGGACACATTAAAATGTTGAGCTAGTGGTGATGGTGGATGTCAATGCTCATTAGAACGTCACCTATAGACCTTGGTAGAAAGTTCCATAGCAATCCACATGTTAAAGACAATGAAAACTAATTTAGTCAGTTACATTTGTGAATGTATGAGACACGAGACCTTAAAAATTTGTGTAAAAAATGTGTATGAGCTCTTCTGGTTGGTTCGAATTGGGTGCACCTCCCCTATGTATAGGTGATATCACAGAGTCCTGTTGACCAATCAGAGTCTAGCAGCATTTTTTTGATCAAGATATGATGTGGACTTGTTTGTTCATGCTGCCAGCAAAGTAGTTAGTGTCTTTGACTACAAACGCTACAATATTATAAACACCCCTTGACTTTTAATTAAGAAATGTGTGAGTGAGAAGTAAAATAATAAATCCACTTTAGTCTTGGTTCCATCACTGGATCTCACCTGTTACACTCCTCCACCAACCCCTCTCTCTCCTCCTTGCTGGGGTTCTTCTGTCGTTCGTAGGCATGGAAAAGGATCTGCAGGGATGCTGGGCCCCACTTGAACCTGTTCCTGCGTCCTTTCTTGGTTTCGTCTCCTTGCTCCTCCACTAATGCGAGGCCATGTTTGGCGTTGGTAAATTCTGAAAGGAAGTGTTGGTTTAGCGGTGTTTTCCTTTCCTTTCCTTTCCTTTTTTTTTTTTTTTTTTACATTGTTCTGTCTCATTCTTCTAGAGAAGTGACATTTGATGACTGTGCGAAAAGGTGGCTGTCTGTGAACCATGAACAGTGTGTGAAAGCAGAAACGAGGGTCTTTGCAGCTCCACGGCTGCGTTGGTACTCACGCTGGCTGATCTCGCACTGCTTCTTGACGTACCAGCTGTAAAGAGCAGCTCTCTTCTGGTTCTTCATGGGCGTGCCTTTGTTGAGGTGCTGGGAGAGGTGGGACTGGTTGAGTCCTGTGGACTCCACCACCTCTCTCTGAGGGAGGTTGTGCTGCTGCATGTAGCTTTTCACCATTTTTGCGACATGCCAGGGGTCCTCCCTATTAGAGAAAGACATCAGTTCTGTGTGCACTACACTTTCCTTTTATTTGCTTTTCCCCAGCAGGTCTGGGTATCTCTAACAGTTAAACCCTGTCTGCTAAACAGACACAGTTTGTTACAACATTAGACATAAAGCATAGCCACTGAGAGGGAAGTAGAGTGAGGCTTATTGACAGAGAGATAAGGGAAAGCACACAGGGGCAAAGTCCAGCCCTTTCAGACCAGTGGAGGGGAAAAACGTGTAAAAGGTTTATGAAGCCTAATTTAACGCTTTCTAACTGTTGAGTCAGGAGCAGCAGAAATACAGAAAACTGCAAAAAGCACAACTTTAAAAGATTCAGATTCACTCCACAAATATTCATTAGGTATTGTAAGTGAAATCTAATAAAAGCTTCTATGAACATCCTGTCAAATTTCATTTTATTACTCATTTTTACATCTTAGTAAGTTGTGCAGTAAATGCAGTATATTCCATATAATACCTAATAATACAAATAATCATCAAACAACTCAATACGTTGTGTAAACATAATCTCACATGACCAGCCCTACTCCATTAATCTTCACCTATGCGTGTAGCTTATTTATTAAGAAATGGCCAGAGAATAATGATGGCTGTGGGTAATTAGTAACTAGCAAAGGAGGAACCCTCTTTAAATTCGCCTCAGGAGCCAGATTGCAGAGAGAGACAGGCAGAGAAGCAGGAGAAGGAGGGAGGAATTGGTAAAGAGAGGGGAAGCGAGTTTAAGAGAAATATAGGAAAAGAGAGGTTAACAGGTAAATTGTTGTTTCCACTGGCAGATGCTTCGTTTTGATGGTGAAGGAGGCCAAACAGAGGTGGGGGTGTCAGAAACAGAGTTGATGAAGTAGTGAAGACATTTTTTAATTTTACCTTATCAGATCTTACTGGGAGGCCCAAACAAATTGCTGTGTGAGAACAGCAGTTAGCAAGAGATTAAGGTGGTTTTGCTGTTGCCATGGAGCTCCTACAGAAGTGCTGGGATCTACTTACTGCAGTAGCTGGTCGACTTCAACCCTCAGTTTGGCCGCCTCCTCTGGGGGAAGCTTCTCCACCTCTCGGAATATAGGCGGTGGGAAATCCATTTCTCCCTCCTCAGAGCTCTCTCCATCCCCCCTCTCGCCCCTCTCAGCACCAGCACTCACTCTGTCCTGCTCAAGTTCCCCCACGGCTTGGACCAGGACGTCCCGAGACAGTCCAGATTCCAGCAGGGCCCAGATGAGCTGCTCCTGAAGAGCCGTCAGACGGCTCGGCCTTGCCTTGACTGCCCTGGTAGTATCCTCTCCCTCCATTAGTCTGTTGCCTTTCCTCGCTACTGCCTCGTGAACAAACACTGCTCTCATGTGCATAGACACACTCAAATGAGAGCCAGGCAGCCAGCGTTAGGCCTCATTATGTCTGTAGTCCCTCTTCAGCTCTGCACAAAGTATACTTTCATTTTCCTCTGTGTTGAATTTCCTCCTGATGTGTCCTGAGCTGTCTGGCTTCAGCTCTCCACCTGCTGTTTTGCTTTCAAAGGTCAATTTTCTTTTTCTTTTTTTTACCTTCCTCCTCTTCACCCCCTCCTCCTTACAAGCGCCCTGTGAACTTTGTCCTCACTCCCCCAGTCCTCAACAGTGACCAAAGTGCAATTTAAAAACAATAAATAAATGTGTTGGGGTGTTACTGTGGCAAACAGATCAGTTCTCAGCCCAGATGTAGAAGACTTGGAAAACAGAACAGAACAGTTGTGAGTGTGTGTTTGTTTGTGTAGATATTACTGATTTCATACTGAAGCTGACATTTGGGAAACACAGAAAAAGCTCCTCTCACACTTTTCTTTGAGATGTTTCCAAACTTGAATTTTGTAGCATGTAGTTAAAAATGTCAATTTCAGGCCTATGTTAAGTTGAATAAAGACACAGACCAGCACTGGATTATCTGAACAGAAACATGGCTTCAACTATGCGCCACTTGAGAGTGCTGTTGTGTCATCAATACATGAGAGCAGCCCAGTTACAGAATGTATAGTCACTCAGTGCTGCAGGGGTATTGCATGCATCTCTTTATGCTTGTATTATTATGTCATAAATACTGAAAATAAATGTAAAAATGAAATGTTATTCCTTCAGCTGGCTGAAGTAGGGCTAGTTTAAGCTTCTTTATGTTTGGTTAAAACCAACATAGGTCTGGGACTAAAATGGTGTGATACAAATCACTCGTCATGTTTTGGACCATCTAACAGTTTTACCTCTTTGGCTCTCAAACAATTATTAAAATAAAACCATGTGAAATGAATGTGTCTTTAGTGTACCTGCAAACAGCTTGTATTATAAATGTGACCCTAGACTGATTTATTATGGACTAGCAACACAAACCAAAATGCATGGGAACCACTGATTGTACATTTACTAGTGGTGTGTTTCATAAGCTTACATGTTTGTGTGTAACACAAATAGAAAAATTAAAAGAAATACCTGTAGACTAAATACTGACTCTATCTAGTGATAGATTTGTGATCTTTAGGTTAAGTGCTTCAAATAATCTATACTGCTGTATGTTATTATTTTACCAACAGTTTGCTCACCTGTTGACTCTCTTCTCTCTTATCTTTGGTACCAGTATCACACTCATCTTTCCTTTCATGATTTTGAGTTGAGGATCTTAATGTGACTGTAACATCACAGAAAACAATAATGTGCATTTTATGGAATCTGTTTTTGTTTTCCTTTTTTTTTTATCACTGTTTTTAGGCTCATAATAAAAACCAGCTGCAGGCATGTTTGAACTTTCAACTTCCCAGCCAGGATAAGTATATTTCAATTTCTCTATGTTTGGTACAATCAGATTTTTTTTTCTATTTCCAAATTCAAGATTGCTTCGTCTTTGTTAATACCTCTTGTTTTTTTGTCAAAGAAAGTTGGCAGGAATGATAAGTTGGAAGCAGACTGGAAAGGAAAGAGGGCGAAGTGAATGGGGGAAAACCTTTAAGAGTTAATGTAGCCCTTTATCTTTTCCCTCTCTCTTTCAGTGTAAAACGCTCACTTTCTCTGCCTGGATCACCTTATCCCATTCTCAGGTTCAGCCTATCAGCACCTTTTTGTGTGGAGCTGGTGTTACCCCACCCCACCCTTGGGAAGATGGCATTATACTGTATTTGGAAGGGTAACAGAGCTCCCTCTATCTCCCTGAGACATGCCACTGACCTGTAATTAAGTCCCATTGTACTATTCAGAGGAAACTCCTCACCAAACCGGACAGAGGGCAGTGTGTGTGGATTTCCAACAGCTCAGATACCGCTGTGACTAATGCTCCACCACACAAGCAGGGTTTATCAAAAAGGACCACATGCAGCACACATTAGAGCTTGCATTTTCTCTCTACACAGAACTCAAAGCTATGTTGATTGGTAATGACATCCAATCCACAATGTCCATCTCTCATTAGTGAGCCATTGCTGGCTGCCTGTGTATGTGTTCTCCACCGCTAGCTCTCTCTGTGTCTGTGTCTCTGCCTCAGCCTATCCCCCCTCCCCGC
>OMNW01034622.1:12902-25300 GCA_900303245.1 Selene dorsalis | reverse complement strand
AAACATGCAATGAGTCTGGAGATTTTCCAAAGGATGTGTAACGGCAAAAAAGCATATCTCTAGAAACAAAGACAGATTGTTTTTAAAAAACTTGCCCCACACAGACCTAGAAAAAAAAAAAGCAATCCATGTGCAGATAAAAGGTACAGTCTGGCCTCATTGAAAGGCAAAGGAGTTAAAAGGGGAATTGAGAAGGTCGACTAACCCTTCGATCTGTGACGACATGCACAAACACAACGCACAGGCCCTCGCGTAGCAGGTCAACCCCCCTCCCCCTCCTTCTAGCCATTAATCAACAGCATCCAAAAAGCTACAAAGTCTAAAAGTAGGTGTTTCTTTTGCTACATCATGTCAAAGCTACATTCAACTACAATAGAAGAAGAGCTGGGCTGTGGCTGGTCTTAGTGTGAGAGATGAGGTGGATACGTTGACCTTATGAAAATGCAGGGTGTATGCATTGCAATGTTGGAAACATTGGCACAGTTTACACAGTAGATGGCTTTTGGCACAGCTCACAAAAAGTACAATGCTACAGTTCACTACTCTCTCTTGAACCCATAGCATTTTGTATTCATATTGGTCAGCCAGAGCCAGGTGCAGTGGACCTTTACCTTATTTATCACAATCGCACCTGACCAAATTAGATCAATTCTGTGTACCTGGAAGAAAAGCGTAGAGCATTTGGAGCATCTGACTCTGGCTGAAACAAATGATCTCATTTTCAAATTGAGGAACAACAATTACAATGTCTCAGATGCAAACAGATGTGCCATTGCATCACATTGAAGGTGGGAATATTGCTCAAAGTCAAACAGTCATCTGATAATCGTGATAACAGGAGTTATTACTGACTGCATTCAGTGAAGTCTCGGCTATTGAATGTGCACCTCAGATTGGAAACATTCACAGTATATAATTCAGTCTTACACGCTGAAAGGAAACAGTCAAAGTATCATTTCCTCAGCACAGGTGCCACTGTGGCACATTGATATTTTAACCTTGGTTATGGTGATTTTTTTTTTTATTGTCCACAATAGCAACATGAGTTAACATCAACTTTTTTTTTTTTCCACATATCAGCAAAAACGTTACCTGTAGATTGTGCAGTTACAACTGTGGCACATGTCTGAAAAATACAATGAGGAATTGTGCTTCATATAATCCATCATCTACAAACTCTGCCAAGGTACAATATAGTTGCGTAATACAATAATATCCTAAGAGAGCTATTCAATTCCCCTTACTTCCTGTGAATAAATCCTGACTGGCCACTTTCATAAAAGTAATAGTTCATAGCTTCACTCCCTTTCCTCTGTATCATGTAGCTACAATTATTAAACTCACCCACAGCCTCCTGCACAATTGTCTCCAAGCTTATTTGAATATTATGCAGCCATCTAGTGCCAATTACAGATATTGCACCAATCATCCCCTTGATCCACTTACGTGATGGTGATTTATGCTTAGCTCACATGTAGAAAGAAAAGATGGGGCTTTATCTATGAAAACAAATTACTTGAAAACCAATCTTGCTTAAAAGCTCTTGAGTGGAAATTTGGCACTGCTGTTGAATCATTCCCACTTCCAACACTAGCCACATCCAGCTTCCTCCTTATTAAAACACTAACACAGTGAGAGAAATATACTGATAGAATAAAAAAGAGGGGATGGGGAGAAAGGTCTGAGTAAGAAAGAAAGAAAAGAAAAGAAAGAAAAGACAGACATAAAAGAAAATCTGCTACATGTCTTTTTTTTTGTTCTTATTGTTATTTCTCTTTTTAAAGTTCAGTTTGTTGTTCAAATACTTTTGATACTCAACTGTGTTCGAGTTCTGGTTGGACCAGAGGTAACATGACAGGCTCCAACAGGGAGGAGGAGAAGTGGTTCCTGTTCAATCTGATTGGTTAAAAGAGTTTCTAGTAAAACATGACATCACGTAGATGGTCCTGGGGTAGAGCTAGATGGGTCTGATGTTGTCATGAGGTCAAAGGGCAAATAAATAGCACTGTCCTCGCTGCCCGGTGAAAGGTTGTCAGGCAGACAGAGTGTGTGGGAGAGGTGACTGCATTGCTTTTCATATCAACTGATTTACGAAAGGGAAGAAGAAGGGGCAGTCTCTCCGACACCAAGAAGCAGTCCACCAATCCAGTTCAAAAGCCAACAGCCAATGAGGATACGGAGCCAGAGTCTATCGACCAAACACTGGCCTCTTCTGGGAGAGGGTGGATCTCTCCACATCCAACCGAGGTGTGTTCTCAAAGCCAGAGGGAGGGAGACGTTTTGAGCATATATATGTATGTGTGTGTGTGTGTGCTCGTGCATGTGTGAGTTTTGTGTGTATAAATATGACATCATTACTCACAGATTGGAGACTACTCTTATCCATAGTTGTGACTCGGGGAGGGGAGGAGAACCGAAGATGACATCACAAAGCTCAATTCTGAGCGGAGAAGAAGTTCTGGGGCTGCGGTCCTCGATGATGCAGCCTCGCCTTCACTCTCGTCATCATGGGAACCATCCAAGCGGATGTAGCTCACCCTGGTGTGGCGTCTCACTGTCGCCCTCACTAGAACACGTACAATGGAGCGGGTGGCAGCAGCGTTGCTCTCACACAATGCAGTGTTGGCAACAGAGCCACTGTCCAGATTAGTTCCCGCGGTGATGGTTGCTAATTGATTACCTATGGTTACCAAGGCAGCCGCATCTCTGGTGTCATCCCTGGCTCCAGCTGCCATGGCACCACGGTTCTCAGTAGCAGTGGTGCTCGCTCCCACGTCTCCCTCTCTCCTCTCCCCCTGTCATACCTCACTCTCCAGGCTGGAGAAATGGGCCGACCCTCTGCGAGAGCACAGGCTCTTGGCTTTGAGTGGCAGATGGGGGGAGTAGAACCTCCGTGGCTGTGGCACCGAGCGCAGTCTCTGATACTGGAGCTTGGCGCTGGCTGAAGCCTGAGCCTGGCCCTGGCCCGCCATCCCTACCCCTGCTGGTGGTGAGACGGAGGATGAGGAGGGCGGAGGCGGTATGGGCATGGGGAGGGACGTGGGAGACATGGACGGTTGCTGGGGCGGTGACGGCGAAGGCTGAGGTGGATGGTCTGTGGGCTGTGTGCTGAGGCTGAGGCTGAGGTTAGACTGGCTGCCAGATTTGGCCTGACTGGGATCTGGTTTGGGAGGCAGAGGCTTGGGGCGAGAGCCCCCGCTGAAGCTGTGGCAGTGGGGGAGAAGCTCTTCCTGGCTATGGGAAAGCGCCGTGGTTCCTCTCTTGGAGTGGGAGGTGTGTGAGCGACTCTGCGGATGTGGGTAAGGATGAGGTTGGGGGTAAAGGTTACAGGAGCACATGGTGACCCGTCCTGTTTCTTCCCCTCTGTCCCTAGCTCTCCCCTTGCTCTTCCCTCCTCCACTTTTCCATTTCCTCTCTCCCTTCACAGGGATCTTGTCCATTGACCAGTATCTTCTCGGAGGAGGGAATGCTGCGGGGGGTGGTGGCCACTGTGAGCCGAGCCCTCCACTCCCACCTTCTGATCCCCAACCTACACCTGGCCCTGAACCCCAGAAATCACCACCAATCCAGCCCTCTGCCCGGGTCCCTAGTAAGGAATCATCCCGGCTGTTGACACTGCCTCCTTTCTCTCTGGAGGGGTAGGTGCCAAAGAACCAGCCTCCTCCACCTATGCCTCCTATCCCAGTGCTGCTTCCCCCTGCACCTCCCTCCCAGTACCTTTCAAACCGACCAAACTCCCCTGATGAGCCCTCATCTGAGTAACTGTCCTCTGGCCTGGCCCTCTCCCTCTCTGACTCAGACACTGCCCCCCTTCCTGCTCTCCTCCCCCTTTCCTCCCTGAGTCTCTCCCTCTCCTCCTCTTCCTCATCATTATCATCCTCGTCATCTTCAGAGTCCCACTCGTGGAAGGACAGCCCTTCTCTTGTCTGTGCTTTCTCTTTTTCGTAATGCATTAACAAAGGACGCCGCTCCCCAACTCTACCACTATCGTCTCTGTCCATCCCTCCACTTCTTCTCCGCTTGGAGGATGGAAGTAGTGGATGGAGGGATGTTGGAGGAGTATTGGAGTCATCTCCTCTTCCGTTCACCCAAAATTTGACTGATGCAGGGAGTTTGTTGAGGTTGGGGTATCGCTTACTGGGGGTACGGTGTCTGGAATGAGGGCGTGAGGATTTGGGATGTCTCTCTCTGCTTCTGCTGCTGTCCTCCTCTTCCCTGTCATTGGCCTCATCTCCTCCTTCTCTCCTCCCTCTGTCCCTGTCTCCTTCCCACCGATACTGAGTAGAGAAGGAGGAGTAGTCTTGCATTCCTCCTTCCCTCTCTCCTTCTCCCTCTCCTTCTCTCTCTGGCTCAACATCTCCCTCCTCTGGCTCAGAACGTTTCCCCCCAGTTGATTTCCTTCTTTTCTTTGTCTTTAGCGCCTTCTTCTTCTTCTTCTTCACCTTTCGCCGCTTCCTTTCTCTCTCTCGTTCCCTTTCCCTCTCCTCCCTCTTTTTCCTCTTTTTGTTCTTTTTCTTTTTCTTCTTCTCTTTCTCCTTTTCTTTTCTCCTCTTCTTTTCCCTTTTTTGCCTGTCTGCATCTCCACCGCTCCTCTCTCTCTCATTCCAGCTCGCCCACCACTCTTGGAGCTGAGACAATTGACTACCCCCTCTCTCCCTTTCTCGCTCTCGTTCTCTGTCACCCCAGGATGTGCGTGGTTTCCTGGGGGGTATTGGGGGTGGTATGCGCCCGTGGCTTAGGGAACGAGGCCGTATGATTGAGCGTTCCCTCTCCCTCCCCCTGCCAAGGAGGAGGCTTGACTCTTCCGTCAGCTGATCATCATCGTCATCATCCTCCCCATCAATTCCTCCAGTTCTGGAGGAGCTGTACGAGTAAGTGGGAGAGGTGGAGCGAGAGGACGAGGCGGATGAAGACGTGGATGTGGATGACGTGGTTGACGAAGACGACGAGGACGTGTAGTGCAAGGATGCGGACGGCGAAGGAGGGGTATAGGAGGGGCTGAGGGGTACTGGCACAGGAAGTGAGAGCGGGGGAGAGAGGGGGCGTGCCCTCCTCCCTCCTCCCTCCCTCACTCCATCGCGCGCTCCTCCCCTCCGCCCCAGGGGCAGAATGTTCTCGTACAGTGGCCCTCCAGGCTCTTTGGGCTTCTTGGGCCTGCGTTTCCTCCAGAAGGATGAGGGGAGAGGGGGAGAGGGGTGTGGCAGTGGGGGTGTAGGAGGCAGAGGGGCCTGACTCTTAGGAGGCAGTCTGGGAGTGCCCAGAGATTTAGCGGCCCCTTTCCCCTGACCTCCACTGCCACTTCCCACCACCCTCTTCCCCACCCCATGGTCTATGCCCTTCTCTGAGTAGAAGGCCACACTGGCTGGAGGTGGCTGGGGGTGGCCCCTGGGCATAGTCTTGGGGGTCTGGGACCCTGCCTGCTGCTCCATGCAGGGCCCCAGTCCCTCAGGGTCAATGGGACCATAGTATCTCTTATAGCCATCAAGTCCCCCACCCCCTCCAGCACTTGAAGCCCAGTTTGGTGGGACCTTCTGAGCAAAGGGTCCCATATCAGTGATGGTCCCCCTTACCGCCATGGGGTTGGTAGCTGTAGCAGACTTGGGCAGCCTCCAGCGATCCACCACAGCCAGTCTACGGTCTGGCCGGGGCAGGAAGGTGGAGCAAGGGAGGGGTGCACCAGCAATGGGGGTGTTTGAAGGACCCATTGCTGTCCCAGAATGCACCACGGTGGGAGGAGAGCCCGGTAGAGGTGTCTTGTAGACGGGCTGTGGTTGCTGCTGTTGCGGTGGTTGCTGCTGTTGCGCCATGGCAATGGCTGGGTTACTCATAGAGGTTGAGACAACGTGTGGCTGGGATGGGACTGTAACCATCGCTGTGTGGTGATGAGGAGGCATAGATTTAGCTCCTCCTGGTGCTGTTTCATCCTCAAAGCTACAACAGCTATACATGCCCTGTAAAAAAGAAAAAAAAAAGTAATTTACATCTGTGAAAAATGAGACCGAAACAGTAAATAAAAGAGATTAAATAAGGCTGAAATTAAAAATGATTGGAATTTAAATCGATGTAATGTTACTTTGGGTAATGGTCCATGAACAAAAAGTAAAAAGTATAACAACATAGACGTGCACAGATGCAGCGATGCTACATGAGTAAAAAAGGCATTTGTTACATATACATGAGAGACGGACAAAGGGAGCAAGAAAGAGGGGAGGATGAAAACCATAAAACAGCAATGCAATTAATTCCATTTTTCAAAAGAAATGCAAGATTGCCTTTTCTCAGACAAACACCCATTCCTATTTATAGTAGGGTTTTGCATTGTTTGGTTAATGAAATAGCATACATTAATGCATAAATTACAATAACAGGAGTGAAAAAGGACAGTGAAGCTACAATAATTGCATGCATATGGTGTGGGCTGTTTCTGTCAAGGTCACTGTCAGAGGAACAGGATATCCAGGGTGTGAGCGGAATTGAATTTCAATTAATCTCTTGAATTGACTGAGTGGAATTGAACTGACCTCAGACCTCACACTTTCAAACACTCACACTCGGGAACAGATAAGGGCATACACAGGCAGGAACACACACGCTTACATATGTGTGTGAATATGGTTACGTGCATGGCATTTTGGTTTGAATTATGTTCTCCTGTTTTCATACAGCATAGTTTAGGTGCACCAGATTGTAGGAAAGCTGAATGCTTTCCACAAAAAAGGAGGTTTTAGTGGGTAGAAAGTTAAGACATATTGTGTGTCCATGCGGGAAAACACTACACAGTCAGATAAACACACTTACCCTGCTGATCGCCAGCAGAAAGTCCAATTTGCCAGAACTGGTGGCCATGCAGTGGCGCAGCTTCCAGTAGACCAAATGTTCCCAGGCAAACACCAGCAGACTGAGGCCCATAGCCACCAGCAGCATGTAGAAGACCCCGGCCATGTTGTCAATATCCAGTTTACTGCTCATCACCTCAATTTTGTCATTGTGGCAAATACCTGACAGCCAAAGACGCTCCAGCATCTCAATCTCATCTGAAAAAGGGTAGGGGGTGGAGGGCAAGGATGAGGAAGGAAAGGGGGATGAACAGAAATGAGAACGGAGAAAGGAAAGGAAAAAATAAGAAAGACAAACATACATAGATAGATAGATAGATAGATAGATAGATAGATAGATAGATAGATAGATAGATAGATAGATAGATAGATAGACAGACAGACAGACAGACAGACAGACAGACAGACAGACAGACAGACAGACAGACACATACATAGAGACAAGGGACACACAGGGAAACAGTGAGGCGAATAACAAGCACTAAAGTCTACAGTATTTTTTGCTGTTTGCCCATTTGCCAAGGTGACTCCTCAAGGTCAGAGGTCAGCAAAACAAAAAGCACCACTGTGTCCAAAGTAACTAAGAGGATGGTGACGGAGACAGAGAGAGAGTCCACAACAATGAAGTAGCACTGAGAAGTAAAATGGCACCGACAACCTAATCTCAACATTGTAACCCTGAGTAAATGAGGAACGGAGGAGAGGGAGAGACCAGGAGCCACAGTGAGATGGTTGGATAGGTTCATAGGAGAGAGGGAGAGAAGTAATGAGAGAGTTGGGAAGAATCTTTTATAGAGAGAGAGAGAGAGAGGGAGTGGCATTCTCTCTCTGTCCACGAACGCGTCAAGGGAAATGAGACAGACGGAGAGACAGAGAGAGTTAGAGAGAGCCGGAACAAGAGAAGCAGAGATGGAGGACGAGAGGCTGAGATTGTGTCATTATGACAAACAGCAGGAACACTCCTCAGCTTGAAGAGGATGAGAGGAGAGAAAAAGAGGGAGAAATGTGAAGAGAGAGAGAGAACCAATAGGGAGGGGCAGAGACAGAGGCAGAGGGAGAAGATCATAATCATTTAATTGTGCTGGAGGGATGGTCAGAATCTCTATCAAGGTGGTAAAGCTCTGGGGGATTCGAGATTCCCATCTAACCTACCAGGGACCAGGCAAGACCGCTTTACCCACAACTCTGCCTCTTCATCTGTGATCTCTCTGGCCTAACAAAACAGAGCTGCCCCTGCTAAACCTATGATTGGCTGCGGGGGGTTGCTGGTGCGACCAAAGTGATGGACAGCCAGATCATGCAGCATGTGACTCAGGAGGGAATTAAAGACGCGTTTTCTCCAACAGATCCCGTAATGAGAGCTCTCTGTTACTCTAATAGCAAAGGCAAGGATGAGCACCACTGTAATAACCAAGACTGAAGGTTGCATTTTACTACGTTTTACGCTCTCTGAAGTATTTTATGTCAAGCAGCTAAAGTGGGTTTTAAAATCTGACAAGTCACGCATCCACTCGTGACGCTGTGAAAACTCAAACTCTGGCCTTTACATTTGTGCCATCATTAGCCGTGCTTGTGCAGCTTAGATGAAGCAGACTCAGTCATCCGTGTGATCCAGCTAATGTGTCTCCTGTAGAACATCATTAGCCAATCAGCCGTGGCCTCTAGCTACAGCAACAGATGGACACAGTGCTGCTGCAGCCCACTGGCAGACTCAGGTAACAACTCAACTTAAATTCACTCATACACTTCAAGACACAAAGGTCTGCTTTTTTTTTTTTTAACTTCAGAGTGTAGGCCCACTGAAGAAGATTTATCAGTGTCATTGACCTTCAGTAGCAGTGATGTGTCCCAACAGGTGCCTGATGTGAAAATAGCAAGTGTCTTAGTGAAGGGTACAGATAAACAGGTAGTCTCATGCCTGCCCTCCACTTCACAAGTCCCAGCCAAATCCTTTCTGTAAGCTCTAAGTCTCATCTCCTGGCTTTTCCTGCCATTTGACATCCAGTGATTCATCTTGTGCTTTTTCGTCTCCCTCTTTTACAATCTGACTCTCTTCTCTCTGTGCCTGTTTCTTCCCTCCCTTAGACCTTTGTGATGGCAGTTGTCTCTACCTCTCAGTCGCAGCCAGCTCAGGCCTGCCAAATCTGACAGGTGTGTCAAATCCACACTCCACCTCTGTCGTTCCTGGCAGGTCAGGTCAGGTAGAGCTGGCACACAGCAAACACATAGCTGGCACGCACCACAAAGACATTATTTAATAAAGGAAACAGTGTGTGTCTCCACGTGTGTGTATAAGTGGCTGAAGGCATGCTTGCAGTTTGCAGTGTGCCAGATGTGGCATGCGGCCAGACATGACCAGAGATGCTGAGCTCCACAGTTGTCGAGCAGTAAACTGTGACCCATACAATCCCCTGCTTTTATCACAACATGACAAACCTCTCGTTACATTGAAAAAATTCTGAAAAAAAAAAAAAAAAAATCCTGACAGCCAAGAGCTGCAAATCCAGCTTTTCACATTTTTTAAATATCTACTCACTGAATAATATATTCTTGGATTCAAAATCATGATACTATGCAAAAAATAGAAGTAGAACAGATGAAGAGCAAAATAGGAAAATCTCTTCTCAGGAGTTTTTTTTCTTTATCAGGACACAAGTTGCAGTGAGATCAATGGACCATCTCTTAAAGCTGTGGTATGAACCACCGGAGGCTACAACCAGGAGAACAATACACTCACTGGGTTGACAAAGCAGCGGCGGACTTCTCTAGTGCCCCTCTATCCCCTAATGCAGTTGTAAAATGATATGACTCAACACAGCATGGTACAATAATGATGTAACACTGTGACATGATTTATCCCAGCTGAAGGTGTGATGCCGAGTCTTTGAGCCGCAGGGCGATTGTTGAGAGGGCACGCTGAATGTGAGCCCCCCACTCCCTCCCTCCACATCCAAACAAACTAATCCTCTTCCTTAGTAATCCACTCCAATAATACCTGCCTACGACTAGAACCCTCAGCATTCAACACCACCCTGTAACTAGATCCATCCAGCACTCTCAGCTGATGTTAAGGGCTTTTACAACACAGAACAGACACAAAGACAAGGGCATGGATTAAAAGAAACAACAGACATAGTCACAGCTGTCTGGGCTCTCTGTTTTTGTTGCACGCACACACACACACACTCACGCACATATGCGTACATGTACATGCACATGCACATGCACACACCCTTCTCCAGGTCCAGCTATTCATTTTCAGACGTCAGTCTTATTTAATAGATCTTGGCACCAAATTGGCATTATCAGTGTGTAAGCAGCTAAAGTGTCTGTGTGCCAGAAACAGCTAAAGGGCTTTGTCCGCCACGCCATAGGCAAAGCTGATTTAAAAACACGAGGAAAAGCCAAACAAGCAGCATCCAATTGAGACAATAAATGCGTGTGGTGAACTGTGTAAAATGACAATCAAGCATTAGTGTACCAACAACTACTGCTAAAAACAGATTTTCTAGAGAAACCATCCTCCAGTAGATTAATCCTGGACACAAGTCTGTGCAGCAGACAAGCCGCGTGCTAATAATGCTCCCATAACTATCAATTATTCAATTATCCGATCTGCTTCTATAGCTCCTTTTGCCTCTGCCACTCTGTTTCCACATCTCATGTTCAGGGTATTTTCAGGTGTTTCTCCTTGGGGGTTTTTTTCTCCTCACACTTCTCGCGCTCTGTGTCAGTCCCAGCTAATCTCTAATGAGTGTAAATCTGTCACAGCACAAGTTGTGATGATCCTTTTTTACAACACCGACTCACACAAGTAAATCCTGTTTTTTTTTCTTTTACCAGTCGGAGCAGGAAAAAGGGAAAGGGAGTTAAACTCGGATGGATTGAGGGGAGTGAAAAAAGGGGAAAAGGCTCATGCACTTTCACCCACAGAATCAAGTAATTTTTGCAATGCCTGAAATGAACAAACAACATTCTTTTTGCTCCCAACCACCCGTTATTTCTCCTCCTCTCTTCGAGCCAATAAAGAGACCTACAAACCTCTTTAGCAGCACCACCACCCCTCCCCTGCACAGCATTATTCCCTTCGTCGCAATCAAAACCCCTTACAGCCATTACTCTCTCCACACCTTATACTCCCCCATCCACTCCTTAACATCCTCTCATTCATCTACCCCTTGTGTCCTCCATCCATTCACCCCCACCTATGTGCTCTGTCGCTCCTCTCTTCATCTTGTCAGTTCCCCCATAACCTTCCTTTCGCCCCTCTGTTGTCCTAATTATTTCCCGTCCCTCGAACATAAAGTTCTCACCATCTCCCACCAGCTGCAGCAGGGCCAGGTCAAGAGGACGTTTCCAGCGTGAGTTTTTGTGCAGGGCGATACCGTAGCCTGTGGTGGCAAAAACCTTCCCCGAGCCTATGGTCATCACCTTGAAAAAAGGACAAAGTGCAGATATTTTTTTTTTAATTATGCAGAGAATTACATATATGTTTAATCCATATTGGATGTGTGTATGTGTATGTGAGAAAAAGTGTCACTGAGTGTTCGTCCTCACCTTACAACCTTCGTCCTTCCTGGCCATATAGTTCAATACTGCAGCATCATAAATAAAAGCATCCAGTTTCCTGTAAAGGGATGAAGGGAGAATTCATTCATCATTTAATAGAAGAGAGGGAGCAGCAGGATGGAGCGACAGTTTGAGGCAGGGGAGGAGGTATAAAGGTGGATCTTGTGCGTTATACCTGGGAAGAGTTGGAGTGCAAAAATATACAGCAGACAGGCGCACAGGATGATGGAGAGGGCATGAAAAGTTAAATCATAACAAGAAAAAGGAGGAAGGGTTGAACAGTAGAGCAGGCTTGGTGGAAAAGATTGAAAACACAAGAAGAATGAAATAAGGCAGAAATCAGGGAAAGATGTGTGACTACAAGGGAGTGGGAAGGTGGTGGTGGAGGAGGAGGCGGGGGAGAAGAGGAGGATGGGGATTTATACGGTGCGAAGAGCGCAGTGACAGGGAGAGAGAGAGAGGGGGGAAAGATTTACACACTTCAGGGGGAAAAGACATGGGTAGAGCCAGAGAGTGATGAGGATTATAAAGTTTAAATACAGACACACCGAGAAGGCACACAGGGAGGGGAAAGAGTGGACCGAGGGGAAAGGAGAGAAACAGTGAGATAGCAGGGCAGATGAGGAGGAAGAGGAGAGGAAGGGGAGAGATAAGTACCAAGGAAGAGTAAAGAAAAAAAAGACAGCAGGAATTTCTCATTTTTGTGCATGTTAATACTGAGTTATAATTGTGGCGTCAAGACGATGGGGAGGGGGAAACGATGACAGCGGCTTAGGATAAAGTAAACTGGGATTATCCAACACATGACGGCTGATAGAGATTCTACTAGAAACTGGAGAGGGAAATGCTGCTTGCACCATGTGGGTGGGTGGAGATAGCAGTGAAGGTGGAGAGAGAGAAAGAGAGGGAGAGAGAGAGAGAGAGAGAGAGAGAGAGAGAGAGGGAGGGAGTAAAGGTGAGACAAAGCAGGAAGTGTGACCAAAAGATGTGATA
>OMNW01034621.1:92776-111397 GCA_900303245.1 Selene dorsalis | reverse complement strand
AACAGTTTCCATTAGTCTTTTTTAGTTATGACAACTTCATTTGAAATTAAGTTGAACCAACAAACTACATTACTTTGGGTGAATTAGCTTTTCCTCTTCAGTCAAAGATTATATTAAGTACTGCTTACTGAATAACTGTTAGCCTAAAGGTAAGTTTTTAAGTTGATAACTCAAAAAAATGATTCCACTCAACTGGCTTTACCATATTATTTTAAAGTACTTTTATTTGTTGTCTAGTTAATTACAATAATAATGTACACAACTTTTTAAGTAGCAACTATTTAAAAAACATCTGTTGCTCCGAATAGATTTTCTTTTTTCTTTTTTTCTACTTGCTAATGTAGATAATGTAGTAGCTTTCAAGAAAGACAGTTCAACCACTGCTTTTGTGCAACTTCTTTGTTTTATTTTGAACTGCACCTCAGTATTGCAAAAAGAAAAAGAAAATAAGAAAACAAACTCAAATTTCCACTGCTCTTCAGTGATAAAAGCATTATATATGCAATTCCTTATGTGTTATGCATTCCTTATGCATCTTAAAGAAGTGTGCTCACCTCAAAATTGCTGTCTCCATAGATACATAACAGCAAAACCCAGTAGTAGCCATGTCATGGAACTTTGCAAGAGACTAAAAGCTGCATAGTAACAAGTATAATCGTCACTAGCAAGCCCTCATCATTCATTTCAAAAACACACACACAAAAAAAACATTCTCTTTGGGCTTAAATATGTAGACATTTCTTTAAACAACACCTTTGTTTTGTCCACTGTCACGACAAAATTGAACATATGGCATAACATTAACCTGACAGAGAAACATTCATATTTTTTTTGTTGCCTCTTCAGTTGAATAAAAAACAATGTCATCTGAAGAAAATGTGACAGTGTTCTTAAACAGATGGATCTGAGATCTTTAGAAAATACTGTTCTTCAGGGACATGATTTTAGCACTGGCTTTCAGTCCATCTAGGTCAAGAAACAACTTTTGAAAAACTTCAAAAGTGTATTTAAGTTTCTTGCAGTAGCTGAGGTTGAGGGCATAAATTATGCCCATCAACAAGGCACAGCACCTTGCGATATCCTTGTCAGCCAAGCATTTCGTTCCTTCCACAACAAGGACTGTCATCCAGTGATCTGATCCAGGGGTAGACCGGTCACCTACGATGGCAATTTTCATCACGTGACTTTCAAGGCTGGTCTCAAACTCTTCATTGTCCTTGTAAAGCACAAAAAAAGTGAATTATTGTCTTCCACTTTTTACAATTGACCTTCAGTTTCTGTGTACATCTTGATTGACTCTATTCAGCTTTCATAAAATAACTCAACCAGTTAAACCACAGTCATTTGTTTGCCTTTACTTTATGTTGCTATCAACACTTACCATGCTGACATGCTGGTATGAAGTACATTATACTTAAAAGAATATTCCAGCGTAATATTAACCCAAGGTCTAACACACCGAGATCAAAAAAGCCACTGATAACCACAGATAATGCTCACAACAGCACCATACTTCATCAAATAGGGTCCCATCACATAATAGGAGGCATCAAACACTTTTAGCTTTGTCTGTTTGTATTTTAAAAAGACAAAAACAGAACTCACACTCTTCTCCAGCCGCCTCTGAGTAGTGGTGCGTCCATGTTAACTCAGAAGTCAGAGCATTGAACAGTGTAACCTTCAAGTTGAGCACCTCCCACTGTAAGGACCAACAAAGAATTTTGCATTTGATGCCTAGTATTATGTGCTTGGACTCTAATTGTACTGTTGATGCTAAATTCCATGTTGGTTTCGAACTGGGAGGCGAAGGTAACATGAAACATGAATGCACCACTACTCAGAAGCGGCATCTTTTTTAGAATACAAACAGGCAAAGGGGATGTTCTACTCAGACCCATGGTGTGTTTGACCCTGGATTAAAATTATGTCAGAATTTCCTTTTAAAAAATGTAACTAGCAATAAGTAGTGCAGGAGCAATCCACTGCCTTTGCATTTACACTATGCTTAATAAGGATTTATGTCTCTTTCATAATATTTCATTACTTACCCCAAACTCCTTGAACAAGTCCTCTTCTTTCTCTCCAAGGTATACAACAAGGCACCGGATGGCTACTTCTCTCCGCATTTCAATTGTATTGCTCTATATGAAAAAAGGGTGGTGGGGATGTCACATGAGTATAATCTATATGGCTAACTGCCCATATAGAGTGCATTTCAAAATAGGCAAAATCTAAATAATTATCATACCTCAAGAAGCATATCCTTAAGCTGCCTGATTCTTGCTCCTGAAGCTCCTCCTCTAGATGAAACCACATCCATCAGTTTTTGGGTGCACTGGTCAAGTTTGGCCATGAAAGTCGCTTCCAGGTTCACCGTGGTTATTCTTTTAAACTCCTCATTTATCTGTGGAGCATAACATAAAGCACATAATTAGTTACAGTCTATCCAATAGCATTAATCAGGACCAAATTAATTTTTTGTGAACTTGTACATAGTGAGTGAGTGAGTGAGTGAGTGAGTGAGTGAGTGAGACAGAATGTATATAAATGTAAAACAACATTTTCAACAATTGTTTTTTACCTGTGTTGCATCAAATAATGCAGGCCAGCGCTGCATCAAGTCCCTGATTGCAGGTGCCTCATTTATGATTTCTTGCCTCCGAAGAGAAAATGTCTTTGCCATTTTTTCAGCAACCACCTGACCATTATCCCTTTTCATTACTTCACACAAGAGCTCAACTCTCTCTTTCTCCAAACTTTCACTGTTTTCACCTTGTGGGTGAGGAGGTAGGTAATTTACTTCAGCCTTTTTTGGCTTTTTAATATTTTTTGCAGGAGTCTGCTCATGTGACGCTTTCCTCTTGAGCGAGTTTACCACGATTTCTGGGCAGCCAGTCCCACGAAGTTTGGACCTGAAGTTGTTCATTTTATATTTGAGCCGCTGGATCCATCCATAACATCCATTGAAGGACCCAGGTTCTTTGAGGCAGGGATGTTTTTTGACCAAGGCCTCTGCTACTTGACTTAGTTGGGCACTTGATGGATAAGCAGTGTATTTAAAAATGGCCTCAGCTAAATTTCCCAGAATGTTTGGAAGTAGTGAGATGAGATCTTTGGTACCAAACAGAATCCCAGAACAACTGAACTTTTCATTGCCTGACTGAAGCAGAATCTCTGTGTTGGCAGAGAAACAAGGGATTGGAAATTCTGCAGGCCATCCGCTTGACCGCTGGGTGGGGCTTTCAGTCATCGATCTTGGAGAAACAGGTAACGTGTCATGGGAGGATGCAGATGAGTAGACATCATCAGAAGACAGATGCGAACTATCAGTAATAGTTGTGAAAGAGCTGTCTACATCTGTTAAGGTCAGAGTTACGGTTGGAGGTTCATCAATATACACAACCTTGATAGTGTCCTTGTCCACGATGTCAGTTGTTGAAAGCAAGGAGAAAAATTCGTTGCCAAAATCAGCATCCTTGAAATGCAGACAAAAATTCCTAGGAATCCCAAATGTAACTTGAACAAGTGAATGAAGCTCTTCAACTGTTCCTGGGATTCCAGAAGGTAATGTCAGTTTTTGAATATCATGGTCTGAAAGTATCACTCGGAGGTTGGCTGGTTGTGACATTAATCTGTAATACAAGAAAAAATGTTTGAAATGTTTCAGTAAGTATGATAACAACAATGTTCAGTGAAAAATATAGTTTTCTCTCAGAATTGGCCTTAAACAGTGCTTGGCCAAAACTACTTTTTTGTTGTGTTATTAACCTGTTCATACAAATGCCACATAAACAATAACTGAGGGATCAACACTAATAACATACTGTCACTGGAATTTTTTTGATACATCTTAATGTAAATTGAGGCTGATAGTACCAAACCTCATCATCAAAAGGTGACTGCTCATTAGAGAACCCTGTAAATATGTCTGGCTTTATTTGTTTCAGCTATGACTTCTGTTCTTATTTGACAAGTAAGTACATACTAGCAATCTATGGAACACAAATGTACCGTTTCAGGGTTACAATGCTTTTTCCACCAAACACATAAGGTGTTAATGGGAACATGTCAGACAGCTGTATAGGCTCTAGCACTTTCACAGTGCTTGTTTTCTCAAGGATAAAGCTTCTGAGATGCTCAACTGACCAAGCCATCAAGCATTTCACAATGAATAGAAGTGTGCCCTTCACAACAACTATTTGGATCAACTCTCCAAAATCTGTGAGACCACCTGTTGAGCCATTAGCCAGAACCATTCCAACTGCATACTTTGTGCCACTGTACCACACATTGTTGGCTATTTGGACATGCATCTCAGTGGGGAATTTCACTTGCAGTGCTTTCCGGATGTCTTCTCTTAGCACAGTAACATCTACAGTAGACAGTTGTGTGGCCTGCAACAGAGGTTTCACAACACTGGGATCATGTTGATTGTATGCAATCATCAGCTGATGCTTCATAGCCAGTGTTAGCAGAATATTTCGGAAGCTATGAGTGTGCCGGACAATACGCTTAAAAAGGCTGTGTTTGGCCTCAAAACGCATAGTCCACAGGAACACAAGTGGACCATAAGCCCTGATCAGCTGAGGATAATGTTCCAGGTAATGGTGTTTGGGGATAAGTTTTTCCTGTGGGAAAACCTGGTGAAACCTGTGTCGATGTTCAGAGATCTTACTGTCTAGGTAACATATGCTCTCTTCTGTGTGAGCATGACTTACAACAAGCTCAACGATGTCTTTCAGGACCAGAAGTACTTCCCAAGCTGGTTCACCCTCAGGGATTTTTGATCCAATTATCAGAGGTAGGAATCGCAACAGTGACCAGTTCTCATGGGCGTTCCCTCCAACACTTTTCTTAGCTGCAAAATTTAGAGGGACCTGCTGTGGAGCATCTGTCTTATCTGACCATTTGTAGGGGAATGTTTTTATGCTTTTGTTGAGTTCTTCAAGAGTGATGTATTTACTCTTGATGAACACTTGAAGACACAAAGCCAGTTCCCGAGGGACTATGCCCTCAAAAAGGTCGTGTAACACATCAGGTGGATAACCTGACAGAACACTGAAGTACTTCAGATTCTCTGTAAGTACACACTGCCTTTTTACTCCACAGACATGTGTCAGAACAGGGTTCTCCTGTATAGTCTGCACATGCATTTTATGTTGTTCTTTGGTTCTGACTTGAAATGCCCCTGTTCTCACTTCTTCTACCTGGAACTGTGACTGTTCACCCAGACAGAATCTGCACACATAAGAACCAGAGAAGTTTTCAACAAACCCCCCCATCGAATGGGCCCCAAGATTATCTGCCACAACACTAAACACTGTTCCTTTGATCTTTTTGCCTAATGCTGGGACATACAAACCCTCCTCTTCCAAGCTCACAAGATCCTTCAGCAGTGGCTCCAGCACAGTGCTATAGCCAAATCTTTTCACATCGTCAGCCTTGCAGAGAATTGCTAAGAAGATGGACGTCAGTGAAGATCTGAGCAGTGCAGGAACACCAGCTAACACCCAGTACACAGCAGTAACTTTGTGTTTTTTCCTTGAGGTACCCAGTGGATTACAAATCTCAAAGTCGTCCACATAGAGAATAATGGCAATGGTAGGATGTTCTGCAGAAAACAACTCATTTGTTTTATAATTATTGCCATCAGACAATGCCCTGTACTGAGAGTCACTGTTACTTTGTGCTTCACCAGCATGGAAGATAAAATCACAGATCTCTTTCCGGGTCAAAGTCTGAAGCAGTGACTTGAGAAGAGGGACATACTGGAAGGTTCTGTTTTCCTCCTTACTGAGTACATACTCTACTGGTTCAACCACACCAAACTGCTTCTTAAAAAATGCCCTCCTCTTGTAAGCAGAAGAAAGTGGACCGCTATGACTCAGAGTAGAGGTAAAGGGGTTTGCATCACAAAGCTCTGTCACCATGTCTGACACCACAGCCTCATCAATCTCACAATTGTGCTTCCCCAAACAGGACTGTAAAATGTCTTTGATGATGGGACCTGATGCTGAATGGGAGATGAAGTGTAACTCTTCAATAACTTCATCAATACACCTGTTTGATACATTAAATATGCTCTCCAGTTTTAGAAACAACAATGCTAATCTTTTTTCAAGGAGTTCTGGTAGATCTCTGACATCATCATCACCATCATCAGTAATAGAAAATTCCACATCTTGAACACCCACATCACTGTGGTCATCTGCATTCGAAGAAGATGCATACCTCTTTAGCACGTTGTCTTTAAAGTCTTGCAGTGAGTGTGGAGTGTGCTTTCTGCTTTTGTGGGAGGCAAATGTGCCATGAATATTAGTGCTAAAATTGCAGTTTTTGAACATACATATCACAGTCTCATGCTTTTTCAAATGTCGACCAAGGTGCTCAAAGAACTCTCTCTCTGTTGATATTGCACTAGTGCTACAACACTGGCAAGTGAAGGAGAGAGTTTCTGACCTGACACTTTGCTGAGCTTCATGAGAGTGCTTTCTTGACAGATGTGATCTAAGGCTACCCCATGTTTTGAATGAACAAAAACAGTCTTTGTGAATACATGGCAGACGTTCCCCACCATGGCCATGACGTAACCTGTAGTGTCTTAGCAACCCAGTGTGTGTGGAGGATTCAAATTTACACAGTTTGCACTCAGAACCCATCATTTAAAACAATGACAAATTTAACACAATGTAAATCTGATTAGATTGTCCAAAGTCATTTAAGCTAACATCATTACAATTACATGACTAATATCTCTTTCTGCAGATTTTATACAGGCAGACAGAATAAAAGAAATAGTTTGCTTACCTCTTTGATTCCTCTCACAGTAATGTCAAACCACAATTTGCCCTTGGTTGAACTACACAGCTATGTGAATGAACAAAACATTTTATTTTAAATTGTGGTTGTGACAGTGGGGTAAAAGTAGCATATGTAGCTAACAGTCAAACCGTTAAACAAGCAAAATTTGAATAATGCTTTTCCCAACAGCTATCTCTTACTGGGCACATATTATCTCAATGAAAGTTACTGAAACACGTGTAAACCCCTTACTTCAGTAGAACTATTAGAAATGAATTTTACTCACCATGAAATGTTGCTTTTATCACAGTTTTTCAGCCACCGTATTACTCTGAAGTTGTCCAGACACGTTGTGTGGGTAGGAGAGGGAACTTAAAATTGTAAAGTCAATGTTGAGAAAAATTAAGTTATCAAGCCAAGTTTGTTAAGTTATGACAACTTGAATTTTATCTTAAACCCGCCAACAATGAAATTTGAGTGTAAATGACATGCAAAATGAAGTTGATGTAATTATCAACATTATTATTTGATGACAACTTATAAAAATAAAGTTTGCAACTTAGAAGGTTTATCTAAATCAACTAATTACAATTTTTAACTTGCATCCATGAATTAAATCAAGTGATCTTAAAAGGTCCTCTGAGTTACTTTTTAGAGTGTGGAAACTAGCCTATCAAACTTTTAGATTATAGACATTATAGATTTTGCCACAGCAGACATTTTAAGCTGTCAAATGTATTCTTGACTCTGTGTACTCCCTCTTATAAATAGGACAGAGAAAAGATTAATCACCAATTAGATTTGATGTTTGTGTCAGTCTCCACCGTGAGAAAGTTCTACTATCACATGTCTTCCAGAGAGACTAGCTTGTCAATCTCAGATAGTCAGGTGTGTCCCTCTCTGCAGTCACAGCTGCTTGCTGCCGAAGTAAATACCAAGAGCTGCATTTCTTCTTCCACACTGTCACACCTTACACTGGTGCTTATCTAATGTGCCTGTCAGACATCAGGTACTGTAGCCCTGCGGATCCTCACCTTCCCTCATCTGCCTCAAGCTCCAGGCTGCATCAGTACCATGTGATGGCCCAAGATAGAGTGGGAAAAGGGAGCTCCAGTAAGTGGGTGTATGTTGGGTGAGGGCTTGCATGTGTCTGTGACACCCTCCATGCCTTGTGGTTACCTCTACAGTGTAGCATGTGAACCACTGTCTGCTGTTGTTCCTATCTGACAATCCGTCGGCAGCTTTCTATTCAAGCAGCCCACTGTTCATCCCCCTCGAGCCAGTGCTGTTGCATGTCTGATTAAAAGTGAAACATCTTGACTTATACAGTGCAATAACTCTAATCTGACTTTTAGTAGGCACAGTTTTCATAAGAATTGACACTCAAATTCTTCTAGAGTGGAGCTATTGCTCTTTAAAGGCTGTTGTGCACTGGCAACGTCAATATTGTATCTTATCATCTGTCTTTAAATACACAGTTTATGTGGAAATCGTTTTACTTTTGTGTATCCAACAGAATCAGAGTGTCAGAGTATGTTGTGTTGCAGGCAGACGAGAAATGCAAGAGTTGCCTCTGGAGTCCTTGTCAGTCCTGTAGGAGGAAAGCCTGATGCATATACTGTAAGAAAATATCTAAAAATTAAGCCTCATTTGTAATCATCTCCATGAACGAGCAACTTTAAGACCAGCATAGAGCAGTCTGCTGATCGTGGTCTTTACGTAATTCATGTAATTTAATGATTCTACAAACTTCAAACTTTTATACAATCCATCAGTGTTTAAATAGATATACACTCATGTCTGTGCTTAGAAATGCAACTATGACCTACAAAAAAGTCTTAGACACTTTGACATTTTTGCACTAGAGCTCTGCATGTTTTGCTACCTTCCAAATAATAGATGTGACTGTAGCTGAAAATGAGACATTTGTTCAACCTGAGTCTGCACAGAATGCTTCAGCTGTCTGTTAAACATGTGTTTAGGTTGATAGCTGGTAGTGAGGTGCACACAAAAACACACGCAAAGGGCATGAGTAATGCACTACTTGATGTAGTGTAGGTACTTGTCAAAACCTTTTAGATCATGGAAGTACATACACTACAACACTTTTTCTGTCAGTTTTATATACTTACTAATTACTAAGCTGATAATACTAATACCAAGCTTTGAACGTGCTAGAACTGAAACACCTGACCCTGGAGCCACAGCTCCTGTAGGACAATGGAACAGAACAATATATTATGACTGGCTTATCCATCCAACCAACTACTAATGATTAGAGTAGGGCTTAGTGTATGAGTTGATGTTTGCCTTATATATTTTGGTAAATAATGGCTGACAGTTGCAAAAGCATCCTGACACAAGGATTAAGACTGCAGGCAGCCATCCATAGAAATGGAATTTGTTCAGGACAAAAAGGTCATTTCACATCCTGGCAGCATGCACAAGTTCATGCGAACATCCGTGCACACCAAAGCCTTCTTCGCTAAAGTGGGTGTTTATTAAAATGCGGCTATTATGCTTTGCCTGCTAGAACAATTTAGAACCTGCGCTGTAGGGTCCATTGTCCAGGGGTAATATATGTACATTATGGCCAAAGGTCACAGCTGACTGAGCAAATCAAGCTTCAAGTTCAAAGGACCACATTTGTTAAAGTTGTCAGCCAAAGAAATGAAACAAGTAGATTACTGAGATCATATCCAGCCCTGTATTTCCAATGTCGTAGATTTTATCTGGCACAAAGGTATTATGAGAGGATTAAATGTATGATTTAAAAAATCACACATGAAGCAGCCATGACAGTTGCAACGTTTGTTTATCACAAACTACATTTACATTTACATGTAGTTAGTTTCAATGAGTTACAACCTGGGCAACAATCAGTTTAGTGCGCTGAATAATCTGCAGAATAAACATTTTTAGGTAAAAACCAAGAAAAACAGAAGGATGAGCCACTTGTTTAATTAATATCGGCCATCAGATTGTGTCCTCCTGCAGTCTCTCTAGGTTGGATTTTAGAAGCCTAAGAAAGTCTGGTTGTTTTGTGGCTATGTACCTGAATTCCAGGGAGAATTATGCACATTTAATATTTGGGAGGGAAGAAAAAGGGGGTCAGAAACACACTGAGGCTGATGCTGCAGACATCTTTAACTTTTTAAAGGTTGACTCATTTGCATAATTCCAGTGAGTGTTCAAAGGTTACTGTTACACTGGTGTGTAGTCAGGTGTGTTTGTCATTAGACACTTGTTCATGCCACAGATGGGGAAAATGTAAATGCATGCAATTTATATTATGCATTTATATACCTAGATCAAATAGATGGGTAACAATGAGACCAGGAAAAAAGTGATCTTTTTCTGGAACATCATTACCATAATTTTGACATCTACAGTTTAGCATTGTGTCAGGAAGATATAGTGCCTGAAAGCACTTTCGGAAGGGCTATTTGTTATTCTGTGTAGTGCTTTGCATGAGGTATGCACAGGACAAATTAACACAAACTATAAAAAGGCTGCCTTCAGGTTGGAGATGTTTGCCCCTGTATGAACATCTGTTCTCATTGCATCCAACTTCACTGTCTCTGAGTTGTCAGACAATTACACTGTGATTCAGACTACATGAACGATTTCACATTTAAATGGTCCTTTTAAAGAACAAGTACAGTGACTCAAAGTTTTTCATAAAGTTGCAGACAAAAGATTAAAAAAAGAACCTGATAGTTTCAGTTATAACAGGAACAGTGTGAGTCAATGTGAATTAATAAACCATGGTGGTTTGTCCAGTTGGAGTGTCAAGAACATACTGACAGATATAGAAACTCAAGTGGCACTGATAATTGATATTATGTGCATACCAACAAGAGATATTAAAGCTGTGTAGGCTATAAGTTATGATATGTTAATATATCAGGACACTGGAGGCGGTCAAAGGTGTCATCTCAAAAAATTAGAGGAAAAATACCACTGAAGAAAAATACTCTCCCACAAACACACTTTGATGACACATGCTTATTGCTGATTTTAACGCATCAGATGTGGTAACAGCTATAAACTAGCTCAAGGTTCTGACTGAAAACAGAGCAGTTACATGTGCTCTGTATATTAAGTCATGTATTTAGTGAAAGAAATCATTTTGATATGCCCTGAGTTTGACGTTAAAGGGCAACTCTATAGTAGTAATTTCCCTAGGTCATCCTCAAATATGCTGACTATCAGGAGAAAACTCTGGCACTCTGTCATTAGGCTGCCGAGGCCCCTGACTTCACCTTCCACCTGAGTGGCTCCTGCTATGAGTGGTGGGTCCAAGGGATGGGGATGTTGCCACATAGCCTTTTTGGGATGTGCTTGACTGGGCACCGTGGCATACCCGGCCACCAGGCACTTGCCAATGAGCCCCCTGTCCGGGCCTGGCTCCAGACGAGGGCCCCACATGCTCCTGGTAGGGTCTCTCAACATAGGCCTCGGGTTCACAGGGACACGGAAACCTCTCCACCATGATAAGGTGATGGTTCTAGGAGAGGTCATCATCCATGAGAGACTCGGAGTAGCCCCGCTGCTCCTTTGTGTGGAAAGAAGTCAGTTGAGGTGGTTTGGGTATTTGGTAAGGATGCCTCCAGGGCGCCTCCTTAGGAAGGTGTTCCTGTCACATCCAGCTGAGAGGAGGCAGTCCGAGGACTGGGTGAAGAGATTATATCTCCAGTCTGGCCTGGGAATGCCTCAAAATCCCCCAGTCAGAGCTCAACAATGTAGCCAAGGAAAAGGGAAGTCAGGGGCTCACTGGTGGATCTGCTGCCCCTGCGACCTGACCTTGGGTAAGCGGTTGAACATGGATGGATGGAGGGAGTGTACAGGATTTCTTGTTTATCTTGCTACTATCAACAGCAAAATGTTCTGTATGGGTTGAAATCCAAAAGGCTGAAAGTGATGAACCTGAATATTTCTACTTAAGTCAGCAACTAGGTGATGACCAAGCCCATTTAATTATTTTGTTGGTTATTCATTGAATCAAATAAATGTGGTAATTGAATTTATGATCAATGATGATCAGTGCTTTCATTTCCATGATGAGCTGGTCATGAGGAACTTTCAGTCACCTGTAAATGTCACTGACTTGCAGATACAGAGAAAGTCTTTTCCCCCTTAGTCTAAATGCTGTGTAATCAACCCCACATACAAGTGTACATATTAATTCTGCTTCCTGTTTGTGGCAGTTGAAAGTAACAACAAAAAGGAGACCAAAGGTGGTAAAGGAACTAAGGGGAAGGCAGATCAAAGCCAAGCCATCAAAGCGGTGAGTTCAGTAAATTAATCTGGGCCTCCCAGATACAGACAGCAGTATTACTTTTACCTGGTGTCAGCCGTGGCAGTTATTTAACCTCCTCTCTCCTCTCTTTTAAGTGAGGTTTTTCAATCAATTACATAATGTCTACATAACGACCCAGTCTGTAGCTTTGGAGCAGTTGTCCTCTGTCATGCATCACTAATATTTTTCCACCAAGCTTTTCCTCCTTGCTTCCATTGGTTTTGCTCTGTTTCCTCCGTCTTAAAATCCCCTCTCATATTCTCTGCTGCTACTGCCAATTTCTCATATTTAATTCCTCAACCTGAAACACCGTCCCAGTTGACATGCTGAACTTCGATTGTATCTTTTTTGAAGAAGCCTTTTTAAAATATCTTGTGATAAGCACTGTTTCTAATTTGGGTCCCAGCATAGAGTTTATTATAGATCTTAACAGTCTACTAAAGATATTGTAGACCCTCAATAATGAAGGCATCTTTGTTAAGTAAATGTAATGCAGATACGGTCTCATATCTACCTGCCTACTGAATTTTGCAATCTCTTCTTCTAAAGGATGGAAATAGGCTGATATGGGTTATTGTTTCTTCCTATGATCAATGACATTCTAAGTGCAATTTAAGCTGCTGATCAAAGTTTTATCAGTGGAAGTCCGTCAGCGACTCAGCCCTGTTCTGCAGTCATTTCCACTTTCCTGTGCATTGTATTGCAGTCAGGAGCTGGTTCTTTATGTAATCTCCTGTTTCCTTTTACACTATACCAATACTATTAATAATAATAACTTGAATTTATATAGCGCCTTTCAAAAAAACCCAAGGTCGATTTACAGTGACCAAAACTAACAAAGGGGGAGAAAACTACATAACAAATTAGGGAAGGCCATAGAGGAAAGGTGTGTCTTGAGGTCTGATTTGAAAGTGTCCAGGGTTGGGGCATGGTGGATTTCAGAAGCCACTACACTGGAGGCTCTAGCCCCAAAGGCCTGTAGTCTGGGGGATGGAACACAGGGCCCAGGATGAAGTGTGTTAGTGGACAAGGTCGGACGGATACTAGGGGGCGAGGCCAGGAAGGGATTTATGTGAGGAGGAGTTGTAAGAGATGCAGAACTTAATCGGGAGTCAATGGAGGTGGATGAGGGTGGGGGTGATGTGCTGTCAGGGCTTGGTGTGTGATATACTACTGTACTTTTCAAAGCCTCTACTTCTGTGCTCTAGTTTGAAGTACAACACAGCTCCCACTTAGTTTTGCCCCTTCCCCAAAGTAGAAGGGTTTTTGCATTTGTTTATTGCTATTTGTATGGTGTTGTCTGTGTGTTACACAGAAAGGAGCAGTCTCAGCACGAGGATGAGTGAGATTTGAGAAACCCACAGTAAATGTTTAACTGGTCTGTGGGAGGGCTTTACGGGCAGCAGACAAATGCTCAGGTAAGAAGAGTAAACCAATGCAATGTACCATGTCTCTTCTTGATTTTTACCTGTCATTGTATTTATTCCATTCCAATACACCTACTCTCCTCTGCTCTGTCATCTCTACTTTAACTGTAAGTCTGTCCAAAATGCAGAAGCTGCTGAACAAAAGCACCATCTTTTATTTACCTGGGGATGGTGCACTTCTTGGCAAACATCCCACCTGCCAAAGTAGCTGCCCCTTGGTCTGTCAGGGTATGTCCACCCATACACTGCATTAATATGACCAGAGAGCACTTTTATATCAATCGTTGTTTCTAAAATGCGAGATGTCAGCATTTAAACTTCACAGCAAGCTGAACATATGCACGTGAATACAACTAATATTTAAGAGATAACACCAGCACAACACAAACAACCATGGTTAATGTCAGCTAACATAATGTTTCCATCACTGATCTGCATCCACTGCCTATGAAAACTAAAACGTCAGCTGAGTTGTCTGTTAAATAAATACATATATCACTTACCACTATCACTTAATATAGCTACTCTTACACAATGGATGAACGTATATAAAAGTCAAACTAAACATCAGATGTCTTAAGCACCTGATGTCCTCAGAGTTAATGAAAACTGCATTTTTGTGCTTTCTAAAGCATTTCAAATTATAAATTAGGAAGAAAAATGGGAGGCAAAATACTGTAATGAATGAATTTAGAGCTGGAGCTGTGAATTATGTAAGCACTAAATGGAGCAGTGGGCTTAATCTCCTCAAACACATCAATCTTTCATGTCCTGTGTGGGTGTATATATAGAAATATCCCTGTTCTGCAATGAGAAATCAATGAGCTTTTACTATGGGATCCTTGCTATAACCACCTTCCAACATCTTCACTGAAGAGAAAACCAAATCAGGATTAATGACGGTGAATTATAGTTGTTGATCACACTGAGCTGAACAAGCAGTTGAAAATGGATTGACTTTGCAATAATATTTCATGCCTCATAAAATAAATTTAACAGGGGTTATTTACACATGACTATGAAACAGACTCTGCTCGTAGGAGAACGGTGGTGTAAAGGCAGAAAGGATTCTTACTTATTCTGAATCTACAGGGAGTCTCCCTCAGGTTTCTTAATGAAAATTTGATTTCAAAATTTTTGATAAGTTTATATAAGTCAAAGTTAGTCAAAGATAGATATGCACTGAATGGTTCTCTCAACCCAAAAATTAATGCCTGGAGAAATGTTACAACTCTGGAGAGTAAACTGTGTTTTCACTTCAGTATCCAACATGGTAGAAGGCAAGGCAAGGCAATTTTATTTGTATAGCCCGTTTTTACAATCCTGTCTTTTTTCTTTATTTTTACTTAGAGAATTCTTGACAGATCTTAACATTGTAATATGGCCTTTTTCTATTTGAGGTAGGTAAGAAGAGTGTAAACCTGTCTTTCCCTTCTCAATTATAAAACCGAGACTTTTCCCTTCTTCACCACTCTTTAAATAAATAATAATTTGGCTCCTTACATGGCCAAAGATATTTCATCCTCATGGCTCCTGTCCTCTCCTTCACAATGCAAACAGAGGTATAGTCTGAGAATGGGTTGACTTTTGTGACGGACAGAGTGTCAGGTTGGCTTCACACAGTGCCTCAGGCCAGCCATATGTGCCACCCACCAGCCCGGCGTTATTGCTGCTAACTATGGTGTGACTGACACCATGGTCTGAATTCCAGCTGTTACTTCACAATACACTGGACTCTTCCATACTTAATTGGCCATTGAGACATGATTAGGTGATGGCAGATTTGTGTTTCTCAGAAAAAAAAAGGTGTCACACAGAGAACATGCTGCACCATCTGCACTCACATCTGAGTTACGTTAAATATGCATCTTTGATTTAAGTAAGAATATCACATGACTTCTTTGGTGCACAAAGCTCAATGATTGAACATTACTTTGACTGCACCTGCACCAAAGGGAAGGGGGGCAGCAGTGTCCCACTTCAGATACCGACACATCACTATATATAAGAGGGGTGTTGGATGGTGGATGGATTAGGTGGATGCATTCTCTGACATGTTTTTTACACTCAAAGGTTTATGGAGAGCAGCTTCTTCCATTGAAAATGGAGCAGATCTGAAGGATGCCACCCTGTTCGTGTTCCAGCTGAGATGAAGAGGTGTTTTCATGGTTGTCCTGCTGTTGGTGCAGAGATGGAGGCTTGGAAGTGGAGATGTACTATCAGTCCTTTCTGTCGTCAGTCACCATGGGACATATCAACTCTCTACCCAACAAGAGTGATGAAGAGCTGGAGATGTTGGTGAAGACTCAGAAAGTAGACATTTTTTCAAATCATAACAATACTTGTGTACATCCCACCAATGGCTACTGCTGAAGATCCATCTGAAGTTCTCCATGAAGTTGTGCTAGGATACAGACTAAACATCTTGTGGCACTTTTAATGATATCAAGAGACTTCAGTCATGTTTCCCTGATGGACTCACTGAGGGATTTGGTGGAGGAAAGCAGCAGTGGAGGACGGCTCCTCTCTCTTTGCTGCAGGACAGAGAAATATAGAAAGTCCTTTGTACCTTCAGCCATCAGGCTTTTTTTGATTCTTCTGCAAATGGTGATGAGCTGACAGACAAATGAATTTCCCTTTAGGGATTAATAAAGTAATTCATATCATATCATACAGCGAGATGTTTGTATCAAAATTGGCTATATTACTAGAAAACAAAGAAATTCTATGTAAAATCAGATGTTCAGTAGCAGTGAGCACCCCTATATATTCAGAATGGTATGATCTTTTTTTCATAACCACATTTTGTGACGATTTGACGACGAGGTTGATAGTCGAATCAGACCCCTCCGAGTTGAATAGTGGACTATTCGAGGACACCCCTACTGATGTCACACAACAATGGTGGCACCCGTACCGAACCACACCATCAATGGTAAAACATGGATTAAAATGCATTTGTGATGCCAAAATAAGTTTAAACATTATGGAACAAACAATATATACTTACGGTTACAGAAAACCTACCGATGCTATGGAACACAGTAAATTTATGTTGTCATTTCTCTTCATTTCAAGATCTTTTTCATGATTTTAAAATGCTTTTTTTATAGTCTGTGCCCTGTGTCATGTTTTAATGCCTTAATGCTGTTTAAAGCACTTTGAATGCAAAGTTTGTCCCAGTCCAACAGGTTTTTTGGTTATTCTGGTGTGGTGTGTTTGGAACTTGTTGAAGAAGGAAATCAAGTTTTCAGCTGGGAAAATTCGAGTTCCGAGTTGTCTGGAATGCAGCATTATTCCAAATATTTGTACAGTACAGACCTGTTTCTGTGCCCAAACACAAGTAGCCATAGTGTCTCTGTGTTTTGTAGTCTTTGGTTGTATGGCATGACTTTATGCTGGTGTTTTAGTGTTCCATGCTTGACTTCTCTCTTTGTGTTAAAGTACGATGAGATATAAGAAGAAGACCTGTATTCTAAGGCTGAAGATTTAACTTTTAACTCTGATACCATTTCATCAACATTTGAGCAGCTGCTGTGACTGCTGCAGCCAAATAAACTCATGCTTCCGTACAGAAGTCTGTCACTATGTGGCCTTTTTCCCACCATGCTATTAACCTGTGATCTGATTTCATACTGTGTACAGCTCAATTAGTTTTCTGCATGACATCCATGAAAAAATAAACTTGGTTACCACCCTGAAAAGTAAAAGGTGTGTGTGCGGTTCCCTGCAGCTCTTAATCTAACAGCTCACTGTGCTGGCCCCTCAGTGACAGCTCTACAATAAAAGCCACACTGCACTGATCCAGCGTGAGCAGAGTGAACAGTAAATGAAATACTATTGTATCACTGAATTTCAAGACAACATAGCAGGACACTGTGGCACCGAGGTCTGTTTGTATTTTATTTTTGAATACTTTTGTCATTATGAGCTTGATTTACTCTGTCCCCAGATGTTAATAATGATGTCTCCTCTCCTCAGTGCTGCATATCTCTGCTCTTTGAGCAGGTTCAGAACAATAGCTGCTGTCTCCACCAATCAATCCCTGACATGCACAAGAGATAACAAAACGGCTCCATCAAATGAAGTTTTTAAATAGATCTGTGTGCACCTTTCCTCTCACTCCCTTTTACCTTCCTAATGTGTTTCACTGTCTTTACTTCACAGTAGTGGCAGCTCATGTTTTTGTCTTTAGAATACAGAGACAGGACTTCACCTCACCTCACACTCACTTATAATTTTACTTTTTCTTTCCTCTTCAGCTCAGGGCAGCTTGACCTGGTGAGATCCCTGGAGATGGCTCTGCTTTAGAGATTGGCTGGTGTCAGCTATGTTGTCCTCAGTGGCACAGCAGTCCTCAACACTGTTCTGGAGAGTTAAGTTTTGGACATGGATACATGCATTCATCCTTCCATCAAATTACTACATTGTATTTTAGCCTCTTTAAATATTTACCTAATGTGCATTGGCATTAATGGAGCGAATCCTATGAGCTACTTCATGCAAGACACTCGAGCTGCATTGCTTTACTCACGTGACAGGCCTCACTCAATCATACACACTCTCTCAATTTGGCACGTTATTTAATTTTTTTTCCCCATCTCCCTCTTTGCTGCCAGTGACTGCCCTGCTGCACTGCTGCCCTACGTACTGTTGCCTACCTGCAGGCTACAGGGGGTTAGGTACACCGATCAGGCATAACATCATAAGCACTGACAGGTGAAGTGAATGACACTGAATAACACTTCATCATGGCACCTGTTAGTGGGTGGGATATATTAGGCAGCAGGTGTTAGAAGCAGGAAAAATGGGCAGTGTAAGGGTTTGAAGGATTACTGAAGTTGCAATAAACATTTGAATCATGAGTTTTCTGACTGAACAAGCCAACAAATCAAATCAACCTTTATTCATATGGCACTTTTCATATGTTAAGTAACACAAAGTGCCTCACAGAGGCTAAAAACAACAGAGACAACCAAGAAAACCTGACCCTCCCACCCCCACATATACACACAGAGATACACAAATACATACACACAGACTTCCATACACACACACACACACACACACACACACACACACACACACACA
>OMNW01034621.1:65357-86133 GCA_900303245.1 Selene dorsalis | reverse complement strand
GGCTGTCACCAGCCTCATGAAGAGAAAAAGAGCTGCTGAAGTCCACATTTGCCTTTCTTATACTGAAGTGCTGTGATGATGGGAATTTATTAATGATAATACAGCTAAATAAAACATGACTGACGAACTACATGGCGTGTGCTTTGCTGTGTAATTTTTCTTTTTTTTTTGGATGTAACAAGTTGGTATTGTTTTCACCTTGTGAGTGTGTGTGTGTGTGTTGGGAGAGAGAGAAGCCTAAGCCCTACTGACAAGGTGAAGTCAGCCTGTTGTGATGCTGGATAATCAACATCCACATATATTTTGATTAAATCATCGTAATATTTCACACATTATGTTGTAAATTAAATCATAAACAGAGCAGTAAAGCAAAATGAATAGTGGAGGGAAACAGTGATGAGTTGTCTTTTTATTCCCAACAATTCCTGCTACAGTTTCAAAGTGTCACATGGTCATAAAATCACACTGACAGAGAAATGCAGTCAGATCACATGACAGCTGAAGAGCATCAACTGTAGCTCACTCTCTGAACACGTGTTTTCATTGATTTCATATCTGAATGTGTTGAGATCTAAACTAATAAGTCAGTGTTCTGCTCTATTACTTCATGTCTGAGGTCACATGATCACATGAGGCCTTCAGCACTTCACAGTTTACCATGTGATGAGGGGAGAGGAGAGGAAGTCTCTTCACCTGATCCACTTTACCATACCACTTTACCACAGCTTGACTTGAGTCACTTCAGATAAAAACATCTGCCAAACGAGTACATGTAATATATATGTAAATGTAAGTCTGATAAAGATGCACATGAATGTGCTGGGATCACAGGGAATTCTGCTGGCAGTAAATACACCAGGATATAATGACTTTGTTGATGTTTTGTGTAGTGTGCAGGTAGAGAGATTATCTATATATTTAATTACTTTATACATCTCTCCTACTTTATGACAAAGGCTGTAAATGGTTCAAACTGTATCTCACATTATCTCATTCACCTGAGCCTCGAATGAGTGGAACTGCTGAGGTGGACTTCCATAATTGTGATTTACATCCACCACAGTGTTTTTGTACAACACAGGTAAACATTGTGACGTCGTCTCGATGAGGCTGATACAGTAAGATGGGGTCACGATGTCCTCTGCTCATCAACTTAAGAGCATTAGCCTGTCTTAAACAGTCTCCACTAGAGCTGTCTCCAGCCATTAATCAGGGATAGATAATGTAGCAGCAACACACTTTCACATCCTGTATCCCTTTTACTAACTGACCATTCACTGTAGTAGAATGTCAAGGAGTCACCAAAGAATCAGGATGGGTCATCAAGTTTGTCCAGTTTTATTTCTTATGAATATATTTGTTTGTAGTGACACTACCACCTCCAGACAGTATAAATACAGAAATATATACAACTGTTTAAAAACAATATGGATTGAAAAATAGAAGTTTGTGTTGCTGTTGTTTTCTGGATCTTTATAGAGTGGACTTACTGTTGAACGAGACCACAGCAGGACTTGGCCTGTGTCTTCAGTGTTATGAGTCATGCTCTGTGATTAATGGTGATCTATAAGATCTATATTCATCCACTGAATGCAGTCTAACCACTTTATTCTAATTAAACGGTGCCATGATCAAACAAAAACAGCAGCATAGTTAATAAGAGTAATATGAATAATATTTGCTCTATAATCTCAAGGCTTTTTGTATTAGTTTTGCTGAACAGTCATTTTCTTTATGAGTGTTATTTAACACAGTTCATTAATGATAGTAGTGTATGTGTTTGCAAGTCGTCTTACGTTTAATGAGTATGTCACTGTCTCTTTTTTCCTATGGTAAATAGTTGGTGTTGAAGATGATGCTGGGATCACCGGTCCAGCCAGCATATAGAAGGGTAGCGGTCACTCAGCGTCTTGCGGAGCTGAGCGCTCTGTGACTTATCCCTGGTTTCCACTACACACTCCACCTGTTAGCACACACACACACACACACAACACACACAGTTAGCCCTGTGATGTAACGCACACAATAGAATCAGGGCAGTAAGTGTATTGCCAGTTGATTACACAGCAACTTTCAACTTTTCACACCACTGAATTAACAGCACAGTCAAATTTGTCAGATTTCAGAGGTAATAATGCAGAGCATGAGATAATGGGACAATTCTGTGAGTTTCCAGGACAATTTAAGAGTTTCATTACAGTAATATTATTATTATTATTTAATACTTTTCATTTAATTTGGTTTAAAGAAAATAAGCCTTAAATAGACTAACTTTGAAATGTGTCTGCTGCTTTACAGCCACAAACATTAACAGGATGATGGTATAAGCTAAAATGTATCTTTATGTAGGGTTGACATTATAAACAGACCCAGTGAGGCTGTATGTAAGTGACAAATGGTTCTTTAATGTGGAGAATTCGTTTTGTTTAAATAAAGGGTTTTCAGTAAAATTAGTTCCTTTAAACACTTTGTAATTACCTTGTTATTAATGGTTAATTAATCATTTGTTAATATGTTTACATGTTCTATTTGGTAATGCAGGAAAAATAATAATGGCAGCCAATTAGTAAATAATCAAGGTTTATCATGTTCTAGTAGACAGCCATCTGCATTTATTATTGTTTGTTCTGTGTTTTTCTTAGCCTTCACACTCTCTTTTAACCAAATGGGGCTTGCAGTTTTGATTTTGTTTATACCACTGGTATAAATGACAATAAAGGCATTCAATTCAATTCAATTCAATTCAATTCAATTCAATTCAATTCAGTTCAGTTCAGTTCAGTTCAGTTCAGTTCAATTCAATAATAAATATTCCTATGTCATTAATAAACCATCTGATATGCTGTATACTGATGAATGGATTTTGGTTCATATTGCAGGGTTTTTTTTCCAACCAGTTAAAGAGCTTCTTTTTTCTGTTAACCTTATGAAAGGTGCAATATTAGAATGTGGAAGGAATTTTCCTTGCCATTTAAGCAAGGTTTCCCCTGGACACATAAACAGTATAAATAAAAGCTTTATTTGGTTCTGTCTATATTTGGACCTTCTACATGCCACCAATTCACCACTAACTCCAAGCCAAGAGCTCTGGAGGCAATGGAGGAAAAGCAGATGAGTGGATTGGAGAGGAGAAGGGAAAAGAAGGAGGAGAGGTTGAAAGATTAGTCACCTACCTTTGCCTTGAAGAGGTCTGACTTGTCGCTGTGTCTCCGATGGCAGATGTCCAACAACCTGGGAGAAAAGAGACAGAGAGCAGAGACATTAAACATAAAACAGACTGGAGCAGCAGGAAGTGGAACAAAGCTTTTTAAATGGCTGGGTGTTGAGCCCACCTGACGTCCTCTCTGGACAGGACGTCCAACAGCTTGGCCATGTCTCCTGGCCATTCTCCCAGCTGCACGGAGAACTTACTGACCCGGTCATCCAACACCAGGGCTCGGTCAACGCACTGCCTCACCAGCTCCAGCTCCATGTTAGCGCTGCTTACCACTACAGCCACCCTGCAGCAGAAGCACAGAGGGAATCTGCTTTTATCTGAAGCCAAACAAATAAGCTCTTCTGATATTGCCAAATTGTCAGCAAGAAAAACTTTCTCAGCCCTCAGAGGTTCTACAGTTTAAAAGTGATATGAAGGATTTTTTACAGTGTTTTGCAAAGTTAACTTGTTGGTTCTTCTGAAGATATGACCAGGAGAACATAACTCATCTCTGACCTCTCCAAACAGATATGACTGAAGTGAATTTTCACATAAGGCTCAGAGGAAGCATAGCATGAACAAACATGACCCACCTTTTGCCTCTCAGCTCTGGCAGTTGTCCAGCCAGGATGGCAGCCAATCCCATGGCTCCCTCTGTATCTACAGTGGAGCGTTCAAACTCCTGAAACCGCAGCATTGCCACCAGAGAGTCCTCCTCACTGTGAGGCCCAGCAGAAAGAAAAAAAAAAGTTTGAACTGAATGTCAAAGTCAAAGTTAATTTCTGATATGAAATGGCATGAAATTCAAAAGGTAAGATGGAAAGGTTGATGGTTGCACAATGGCTATTAAGAGAAGCTTGGAAGTGTGAGGGTGCTTCACCTGACAGTGATGACTTTATCTACTAGTTTCTTTGCAAGCTGGAAGGTGTTGACACCCAGAGAATGCTCCATGAGATCTGAGAGCAGACACAAGGTCAACATGTGTTCAGTAATGACAGGAGAGAATTAACAAAGACAGGCGGTCTAACAGGGAAGATGACAAACTAGTGTTAACATGATGGTACTACTATAGGTCTGCTAGCTAAGGACACAGGAAACATGCCGAAAAACTGACCTCCATAGAGCTTCTTATTAGGGTTGCTGTGGATGTCTTTGACTGGACTGTCTGTTTTCAGAGACTGTAGCAGCAGAGGGAAACCTTCTGGTTCCACTCCCTGTTGAAGGAAGTAAGTCACAGGTCCATGTTACTCTGTGTAGACACTCTAGATGTTGACCATTGTTTTACCATCTTAGCCCCATGTTCACAGCTCTGTCCCAAAGAGCTGAATCCATCTGCAGACCTGCAGCATTCTGCCCACTGTGGTCTTCCATACCAACATCAGTGACTCTGAAACATTGCTATAGGGAAGACTGGTAGCCTTAATCAGCCACCATGTTGCATTTCATATTGCTCAGTCTTGGGTCAAGCTTGGCAGTAAATTCTTTATGATTGAAAATAAAAGCAGAGTCGACCTGTTCCTCCAATGTAAATAGAGCAAACAGCTGCAGGCAGAGAGTGGGACAAGGCAAAACCCTTCTAATACGTTTATCTTATTCAGGAGCTCGAAGCAGAATGAAAAGCACTTGGATGGACATCAGTCAGATGATCTCTGCATCCACCTACTATGACAAGAGTCTGTGAGTTGAGGTGTTTGATGGCTGCAGCAGTGCCAGCTAGTAGACCATACTGTCCAGCTGCAGGAACAACCACTGCATCCAGTTTGGGCACTTGATCATAGATTTCCATGGCCACGGTGCCCAGTCCAGCCAAATACACTGCACTTTCATCTCTGGAAGAGGGGAAAAGAAAAAAGAACAGATGATGTGAAGGGCTGCAGAGCATCCTTATGATCAGCAGACCTAAAAGTGTCCCATCCCTTAAACAGATGAGAGAAGAAATTCACTCCAGAAATATGATTTCAGCTTGTCCCCATCTTACATTACAGTTTTTAAAAGTAACCCCAGTGTTACATAATCAGTGAAGTTCACCGTATACAGCTGCATTTGTTTGAAATGTTTCTTCAGAGTGAGTTTACTCCAGCCACTATTGAAATTTAACTATGCTCAGTAGAGAAGAAGAGGACAAACAGTTTCCAAAGTCTTTGCCAATGAAAAGTTGGATTCCTGGGGTTTCGCTGCCGCAGATTTACGTGGTCTGGTGTGACCACTAACAAGTCTATGGCAGCTGTGTGTGTTGGCTCCACAGCCACATTCTGCCCATTTGTTTCTGCTTGTATTTAGTTCATGTGTTGTGTTTTTTTTTCAAACCTGCCTCCTAACAACAGGTCCACAGAACCTGCTTAAGCTGTAAGATATAACACTGTCTAATGTATTTACAGTGTTGTGCAGTGACAGGATGCTTCCACTGCGACAAGAGAATAAACCTGTTTCTAGAGAGAAGTTCTGACTTGTCTCAATGTTTACTGAGACACTAACTGATACAGACTGTCTCACTTACAGGAAGTGGCTGGGAACTAATGTTGTTAGTTACACCTGAGCTTTTTCTGCCCAGACAAATTGAATTGTGTGCAGTGAAATCTGTCATTTCAAATCATGTTTGTATGATGCAGGTGAAATGCAGATTATAAAAGATATAGTGAATTTAAAAATACTGTTGCTGGATTTGTTCCAGACTGGGACTTCATTATTCTGACTATTCAAATGGTGCTCTATTATACAACAAGCCACTGTCATGCACCCTGGACACTGTGCAAACCAAAACTATGTCAAGGTCAATGTTAGAGGGACTGACTCTTCCACATAAAGGTATCCGTTCTCTTTGGCAAGATGACGGGCGTGGTTTTGGGAGTCACGACCAGTGCTTCCGTAGGAGATGACCATGGCGCCGTAGTCTCTGTAGGTCCGAAGGCGAGGTGAGGAGCAGCACGACGGCATGATGACGAACATTGGAATCTTCAGCTCCACCGCGTGGTGAGCCACGGCCATGGAGAAGTTACAGTCGGTGGCCACGATCACACCCTTCCTCTGCTGCTCCTGGAGGGACGTGAAGAGAGGAACACTGAGTATTTACTTTTATCTTCCAGCTGGGTGGACACCAACAAACGACCTAATGTACACTGAAAAGGACCTGCAGTGCATGATGGATCTTACAGTTCCAAAGACATTTACTACAAGGAGGAATTACATAAAGGGACAACTGGTAGTTTGTCTGCTTTCAGACTTGTTCATAGACACAGTGCACATGCAAACGGACACATTCACAAGCTACTGCTTCTCGCACTGGCACTGTATTTCTCACAACTGGTCAGAAGGGGTTTGGTTAATGTTCGTCTGTACAAACAGAGTAGATCACACAGACTGTGACCTGGCAGGAATAGGATCACCCCCCTATCTCTTGTAATACCTGTGTGAGGGAGGTGAGTAGGTAGAGGACTCCTCTCTCCTTCACTGAGCCTGTATAGTGCAGATGCTCCTTCTTCAGGTAGATCTCCATCCCATACTGTTTGGACAGTCTGGAGTACTGCACACACAGAGACACAGCATCAAACAGCACCTGTATTTCACTAATGAGTGAACTGAATGGCACAGGAGGCAAAGCTGTTAATTCACTTCATGCACCATGTTAATGTAGTTTGTTCACCAACCTGCAATCTATTATTAATGTTGCTCAGAGTAAACTCATATACAAAACTGATTTAATTTGAAGATATGAGAATGATCAAGTGGGACTGAGAAGTGATAGATTGATTATATACATATTATATATGATTTGATATAGATTTGATCACTGAGGGCGCTAACTACAGTATATATTTCTTGAGGAGTGAGAGGCCTATTTGTCTCTTTCTTATCTTTGAGATATAAGAGATATTAGAACATGTATTATTTTCACTGTTCTATATTTTCTTGTAATGTTCAGCAGCAGGTAAAAGCTGTTGACCTGCTGATGTCACAGGTGGTGTGCGTATTGTATCTTCCCTTTCTCTTTCTAATAAGACACTGATTTTTTATTATCAGTCACATAAAGACGTCTCCACCATACAGATGCTTTCATCTCTAACCGACAAACATAGATTTGATTCACCATCTGTTCATGTTTCAAACTACAGACAGAGCTCTCAAGTGATGTCAGAGATCACCACATCCCTGAATATTGTGAGGTGATGCTGAGTGAGTGTACCGTGCAGGGCGTCTTCTGTATCCCTGACTGAATCCTGAAGGCTGCTGCGCTGATGTCCTCGAAGCGGAGGTACTGGAGAGGAGGTCTGGGGATGATCCTGAACTCACTGACTCTTCTTGTTTTGGGGGGGTCCATGAGCATGATCTCAGCGCCCCCTACCACCTTGGTGTCATAGACCCTCACATCCCCATTGAGAAGCTCCTCTTCACCAAAGTCCTTCAGCCGCTCTGGTTCAATAAGGGTTGGCCTGCGGCCTGCAGTGCCATTACTGATGGAGCCACATTTGTAAGAGGCTCCAGGTTGATTGGGGCCCAGACATAGCTCCTCTCTGGGTGAGAAGGTGAGAGGAAAATAGTTTAGCTTCAAAATGCAAATCTTTCTCTTGAAATACTATTTTCAGATGATTCTGAAATCTGAAAACAGTATTTCAAAAGAAAAATATGTCCTCTGCTTTAGCAAAATGAATACATAGAGAGTAAATTAAGATATTCTCTAGTTACATCATTTACATTTTTACACACTAGACATATTTCTCACAGTGAGGTATGGGAACTGTGTGGGATCCTTAAAGGATTTTTGTGTGTTTTAACAGGTGTAGTTTAAGTTACACACAGTAAACTTTACAAACTTCACTGGACAACATCCTCAAACACACACACCTGCAGTGATACATGCATATACTTAATATTCTTCTGCATAAATAATCTACCATGATGAACACCAAGTGCAGTTTAATTTTTCTTAGACTTGTGTTGCTGATGCAAACTAATGCAACAAAATGAGAGAGCATGAAGCTCGAATTTATCAAAAGCACAGGCAGCTCATCAAATCCAATAATGTTTTCAGCTGCTTTTACAGCTTTGAGTTCTTTGGTGAGGATTACATAGACATGATTCACTAGAATCAAAATGACTAAAATATGAGTAACACAACTACAAAATAACTGTAATGCCCAGTGTTTCCATGCAGAGAGAATACGTGTATTTTGATACAAAAAACAGATCTTTACATTTATAGGGGAAATTTTAGGACCTGGGGAAAGGTCTGAGCTGTTTCAGCTGCTTCATCCAGGCAGGAACCAGGATGTAAAATGTCTCTCTGCATCCTCTGGCAGACAAGATCCATTAAACTCCCTCAGATTATATCTGAGTCAATTTATGATTCACTGAGTCTTTCAGCTCCTCATTTTAGGAGGCAAATAATATTAGGCAAGTATTAAAGTGGTCGCTTAGGTTGAGCAGTTTGATTTATAATAGTTCAGTGATTTGGCATCATATAAAAACAACCAGTGCAATTTATTCTAATAGTTAAATTTCTCCTCCAGTAACTCTTCTTTCATTTCTCTAATGACAGTACACAAAACTGAATGAAACATTGCACTTGTTTTTGGTTGTTTCCCTGTCCACATAGTACTGTAAACTGTAAATGAAGAGCTCCTCTACGCAGTAAAAATATAATAATAGGATTACACCCAATGGAGATTAATCCTGTGACTTAGCCACTAAAGCAGATCACAAATGGTTAACAGCTATGCTTAAAACTTTGAATAAGGTTGTGCAGTGGAGCCATGCCAGCTGTATTCAGTATGAGCAAAAACACTGTAGCTACCAGACAGGTTGGAGGTTTGATAATCTCACTTTTTAACTAAGAACAGTAAAGTAACACCAATCCAGTGATGAGAGAGGTTTCCAACAGGCCACCAGGTGGAGCAGTATTCCCAAACAACTTGTGATTTACAGGAGTGCAGCTGGCGCTCTGCAGAGAACATCCAGTCTATTTATGTCACAATGATCTGCCATAAACAATACGCTGACCTTTCACCTCATCTCCTGGGTCCATTACTGCCCTCTGCTCCGCTTATCAGTAACTCTCTGCCTGTTATTCAGCCAGAGCTTTTTCCGATGACCTGACTCTAAATAGAAAACTCCCCAGGCTGCTCCTGTGATTAGGGTGCGTCAGCCCAAGAGTAACATCAAGGGCCACAACACAACAGCTAGGGTGAAGCCTCAAAAATCTTTTTCATAAGACAGGAGTAACAAAACCGACAAGTAAGAACAAAGTAAAATGTTAAGAAGACAGCCACCAGACTATCGCCACCTCTTAATGTCCTTTTAAAGACTAAATGCCCTAACTTGCTGCTGTAGGGCTTCTTATTCTGACTGGAAAATTTGGGAAAAGAAAGTGTCTCTTTGCACTGTATGAGCCCTGTATGACTGTATGCATCCCTGTAACTACTGTAACTCTGTCTGACATGAAGGCCTAGCCAAGGGGCAACAACTGTCTGACTATTTAATGCCACAAACACCTGAAGGTTTGGATGTTACAACCAAAGACCACATAAATAGATTCATCTGAAGTGTCTGAAGATGAATGATCTGATACATTATACCCATCCACAATCAAAAGACAAACACAGAGAAAGTACTTTAGACCCCTGTTTGACCCTAGATGTGAAGTTATTTCTAAATGGCACAAAGCAGTGACACTGGTCACTAAAATGACTCTAGAACAAACAATTTACCTCTTCAACCCAACGGTCACTTTTGATTTTTTTGGTTCTTTCTCTAATTCTGTCATAACTGGGAGGAGAACAAGGTAGAGGACCAAGCGAAGGAGCAAGTCTACGAGGGTCTGAAAGTTAGGGAGTCGATCTCCTCTATAAGGGGCTGGAGCCAAGGAGGAAGAAGAAGAGGAGGAGGCCATTCCTGCTGGGGACATAGAGCTCTGGGGAAGGTGATCATCAGAAGGACGTTTGTAGACCCTAGATTTGGGAATCACAGCAGCCAAACATGGATTTGGAGGACAGGGGATTTGTTTTGTTGATTTCTCTTCTTGATAAGGGTGAAGAGAAGGCGGCAGAGGAAGACTCTTCAGATCTGAGGATGTGTCTGCTAGGTTAGGCTGCAAGTGGAGTGGGTGTGAAGGAGGGGTCAATGTTGGATCTAGCTCCGAACTCTTGGCAGGGAGCAGATCTGTCACTACGGGATCAGTACAGGGAGAGGGGAGCTCTGGGGGATCCTGGGGGCTACGTATTGTAAATTCCCACCTCTGCCAGAAGGGGTCATTCTCCTCGCAGTCTTTAAGTGCAAGCTTAGGTGAGTACAAACGCTCAAGTCGTTCGCTCAGGTAGCTCGAGTAGAATAACTGGGCAGCAAAGTTCATCCTGGTGGAAGCACCGTCCTCCTACAGTCCCAAGGTTCTCTGAGCCTGAATCCCTCTCCTGCTCCAGCTGGTGTGGTGTGTCCGAGGGATAGTAGGACACTGACCGGTGTTGCTCCCACGGTATAACGTCCCCTGTCCTAACTCCCTCCCTCTCTCCCTGCCCAATGGGCTATTTAAGAAGGGATTACTTAGGGACACATGCGCCGCAGTTTTGTCTCTCCAGTGGCAAGGCCACTCCCAGGGCTCTATTCCTGGGTCCAGACTGGGATTACTTGCCCTCTCTGTGACGTAGTGCTAATCAGACTCTCTAAGGAGATAGATGCAGACTTAGGGTTTATCTAGGGAGCAGTGATCTGGAGACTCAACCACTAAAGGATACATCTACGGACGGAGGATCAGAAATGAAGGGTTGTGAGGTGAGGGGAGCTAGGAGGGTAGGGGAGCAGGTCCGCGCCCAAACAATGTCCAGATCTGATTTCTGTGCGTTCTATGAGTGGAGAATTTAGTGCATGGTACAGTTAAGCAAATGAGATCCAGTCAATGCTCTGTGACAGGTATAAAAACACTGATCAGGCCCAGCTGATTCAGAATTTATATCAAAGGAGGAAAAGGTCTGAGTAACCTTGACAGAGGCTTCATTGTTGGAGCACACATGGCAGGAGTTTCAGTCACAACAATGGTGAACTGGTCAGAGTATTAATAGGACCAGTGACTCAAGTCTGTGGCTCGATCTGTGGGACATATGTTAGTGAACAGGGTCAGACACTGTGGACAGCACACATTCGATCATAACATGAGACATTTCTAAACTAACAGGAGTGGTCCCTTCTAGGATGAAAGTCCCCCCATCCATAGGGCAAGAGGAGTCACTGAATGATGAAGCTCACAATCACCAGATCTCACCCAACTGAACACCCATGGGAGAATTTGGACCAACGTGCTCAGCAGTGCCCACCACTTCCACCATCAAAACACAAAAAGTGGTGTTTGCCCATACTGTCTCAACACTTTATGAAGACACTTTATGCTGTTTCTTTCTTTCAGCTCATCACCTGTCTCTACATTGACAATGATAGGATATGATAGGATTTCACTCTCATCCGTAAGATGCCAGTGTGTGCATCTACAAGAAAGTGAAGCAGACTTCTATACTGTATAAGAACAAGGCATCTCTGAACACAAACTGTACAGGTTCCAAAAGAGAGAGACAAGCTGCCAGCCAGACAGATAACCAAGACTTTAGGGAAAGAGGAGAACAGGTAAACCTGCTCTCAGCGTTCAGCAGGCGGTCCTCTGGCTCAAATCTGAACTCAGAAGTGACAGAGATGGCAGCGTTCACTGGGCAGGATGAGTCAATATGATAGTGCGCTCCAACTTAGATCAGAGCTGTGTGTATAATCAAAGATAATCCCTTTAGCAGACAGTCTTTGCAGGTAAAGCTGGGTGTGGTGAATGGAGTGTAAGTGGGTGGAGGTAACAGTCTGCTCACTGCAGGTGTTGTCAGGTAGAGGGCCAGTAAAAGAGGAGGATGTTGATGCTGGAACCTGTTGCAGCACATCTCATCTTCCATGCTGATCTACGTATGAGTTAGATTCAGGCTTTTTTGAGCTGACATGTCTGGTTAGGATAAATAGCAACATGTTGTCTGTAAACAGCAGAGCAATGTGAAAGAAAGAAAGAAAGAAAGAAAGAAAGAAAGAAAGAAAGAAAGAAAGAAAGAAAAGACACGACTACAACCACACAAGGGTTGGAGCCTCAGCGTGCTTCAGAAGACATGTCCTTTGTATAGCTGTCTCACAGTCTGCAGTCCCTGTTGGTGGCACTTCATCCAACAGTTTGTGTAGGAGGTCATTACTCCCATTATTCCCAATTCTTCAAATACACTCCACAGTCTGCAACATGCTTGTTGCCTCACATTTGAGTGTGGCTTTTCAAGATGGAGTGATTATCAGCATAAGAAGTAAATCCTGTCATAGGTACTGATGGCCCAGGCTGTGATTATAGTAGTGGTTATAGTTAGTAAAGTGTTGCAGCATTACTGTATGAGTGATTGTGTTTCCCTTTATGAGTCAGTGAGGGATAGATATTAAAATAAAGTAATTGTATTACAGTTACAATCCCATCAATGTCCAGGACATTGACGAGGAGATGTGGACATTTACTCCTTTTAATTCCCAAGTTGATCTTTTGCTGGTTGGAGGATGACTGACTCATGGTTCATGGATCATGGTATTGGGATTGTGGAGTTGTGTGTATCCTCCGTGGTTAGATTAGCTGGTGATGATCAGTAACTGTTAAACTGCATTCGAAACAAGCTGTTGACTGAACTGTGACTAACACTTAGAGTCTTTTGTGTCTTCACTGTTGTTGTCACTCAACAAACACAAACATCCCAGTTCCTACTGTCCCCACATGGTACTTCTGTTGATGTTGCAGAGCGCACCTTATACTGATATTTCTGAGGGTAACCTTGGATACAGTGTATGTAGCTGCTGTAGGTACAGCGGAGCTCATTTATACTGATTGATTTCAAACACCCTGGACCCTTTCAAATTAAGGTTGGGGGTAATTTTCCTGCCAAACTCACATCATGAAGGCAACTGGGCCACTCTGGGAGGTGCATTTTTACATAAATAAATATAAATGTAATATATTATACTTGATATGAAACATACAGTACATGTGTGATGAGGTTGTTTAGTGAATAAGCTGATAACATGCTGCTGATAGTTTCTGTCAGTCCAGCAGCTCCACAATAGGATTAGGACACAGTAAAGGAAAAACCAAAGATCAACTAAAGCCTGGTCGTAAAAGTAGAGGGTGGCGCTTTGTTTCTTTTGATGTAGTAACAGCCTTCACACACACAAACAACCACACACACACACCACCCAATTTAGATCTAGCTCTTTAAATGGAGACAGGAAGCCAGTGTATGCCAGGTGGCAGACAGGCGCAGAGAGCTGAGCGTACGTCTTGGTAACAACACTAACAGTTGCCAGCGGTGATGTCCATGTTGAGGTGAAGATAGTGGTGATGATGATGATGAAGGCCAGCATTGAGAACATTTGGTCTTGGTGACTGGAGGGAAGAAAACAAGCAGACATATAGACAGCTGGACAGAAATAGATGGTGAGAAGGTGACCCTGCCTCCAGCAGTCTGTCACGCCACCGATCAGCGTGACGCTGGCTCACTGGATCCCCTGATCCTCCCACTGTGTGTGTGTGTGTGTGTGTGTGCAGACACTCTGTCTCAGCATGTGTCTGCTGGTAGGACATGAACTAACATTCAATACCTGAGTGAACTTTGACACACATTTATAAAGGCCTCTTCTAGTCCTCCTTCGTGGGAGAGAGAAGAGATTTCATTTCTGTGATTTATCTCGACCGAGTTCAGCACTTCACATGACGACGCGTCATCTCTGTGATCGCTGAGTGGAACATAGAGCTCAAAGAAAATGCTAACGATGATGTGTTCATAGAAACAGGTTGAAATTTGAAAGAGCTTTTTCCATCTCTGATGTTGTCAGGATGCCATGCTGTGTAAATACAAAACTAACACATTTAACATCAGTTTTATTATTTGGCACATGCATGTGATACATTTCTATTCTCTTTTTATACCTGCACTGCATGCTGGGAAACTGTTCCGACATGTTTCATTTTGTCATCTCACATCCAGAGGAGAAATCACTGCAACTCTGCAATGATATAATAACAAGTACATTTGTTTTATATCAATAATTCATAATACATATGTTATAGTGAAATAGCTCTCTGCTCCACTGAGAGAAAAAAACCTGTTACATATTACACATGTCAGCAGCTTGTTACATCCTGTGAATGTGTCACATTAGAAAAACAGGTTTTCTATATGTAATTCTTCTTTTCCTGTATGTTTGTTGTTGTTATTTATCTCTGAGCCTGCTGACTCCTCTCTCTCTCTGCTCTCCTCATTGATCCCGTCTTCACTTTTCCTCCAGTTTCATTTTCTGCTGCTTAACCTGTCGATCTGCTTAAGAGACCAAACAAGTGAGCAGAGCAGCGCAGGGCTTAACGAAGATGACCATGTTTACTACGTAAGAGTCTTGGCTGTCTCTTGGTGTACTATGTGTGTGTTGGGGGTAAGGTGTGTGAGTCACTCAGACATAGAGGGAGAGGTCAGTGGGAATAACAGGAACCAATCAATGCGATTATAAAGGCCACTCTCTGCTGCTGAATTGATTTTGATTCGTCAGACTTCCTGCTGAGCGGAAACACTGGCTCATTTTTCCAGAAAACACTTGGCAACCCTGCAGTTCTTTTATTATTCTCCAGCTCAGGAAAGAAGCAGAACACACAGTCAATTAAACAAAACCATCGGTTTACCATCTAAAAAACTCTTTTCCTGCTTTTGATCGAGTTAATTGTAAAGATGAAAAATCGCAGTGGGGACAAAGACAAGACAAAACCAGCAGCTGGTCATGAGTAGAAGCAGAGTTGTCCTCTACAGGCAGCTCTGACTGCTCTGAGGTCTGAGTCCCCTCCCCAGTACTCCCCCCGCCCCTTCCCAGACACTGAGCTTTTTGTTCTGCATCTAATGTTTTCATTAGGAAACTGGGTGCAACCAAGTCAAGGAGAGAAGAATTAGAGAGCAAGAGAGCGAGCGCAGGGACGGGGGGAGACTTGACTTCTAGTCTGGTTCTGGTTCTTTCTCTCACCTGCTTTTAGTTTTTCTTCATCTCTCTTGACTCTGCGTCAGCAGCTGCTCAGCAGGTCTCACCTCCTCACCATGATCCACCCGCCCACCCCCTCCGTCGGACTTCTCCTCCTCCTGATTGGCTATGCTGTGGCAGGTAAGGGAGCTAGGTGGGGTCTGGAGCAGGGAGGGTAGGGGTCATAGGTCAAGACATGGACAGACACACACACACACACACATAGACAGCCAGGGGACACAGTTTCAGTGTTTGATTTACAACCAGAGCCAAATCCATACATTTAGTTTTTGTTGCATTGCATTGTGTGTGGATGAAGGTTGGATGAATATACATGGAGCTGAACTGACATCATGGCTGTACACACACACACACACACACACACGGATCTCTGTGTGTTCCCGGATTTGCCAGCACATCTGTTACTAATTTAACTGCAGCTCTGGCTGCACATAATCTAATACACTGTCAGCAGAGTTTCAGACAAACCCCTCTTCCCTTCATCTATCATGTTCATCTTCCTGCCCCTCAGACGTGTTTGGAGCTTTGTTTACCATCGTTACTATAATCCAGTGGAAATTCACAGAAATGTGGGCCAATCCTCCAGAGCTGGAGCTGTGAGTGACGGCCTCCAGTGTGAATTACACTGACTTCATACTGCAAGAATGGCCAACTGCAGGCAGCATACATCACACATAGTTACCAACACTGAGCATTTTTGTGTCATTTCATTGTATTTTCACCAGTTTCATGTTGCACATGAAAAATTAAAAAAATCTTACCAGGATGACATAGTTCTTGTTTAAAGGCAAGAAATGGCAACTGACCTCAGAAATGTTACATGTGAGTCCAGAAGATGGAGATTAGAAAGGTAAGACTTTGCTCAGACTTCTTTATTCTGTGCTTGAACCTGTAGCTGTAAGAGCCAGAAAACAGCTTTTAATTCTGCATGAGTTCAAACGCTGTTGAGCTCAAATGTAAAACCAGGAAATTGATAAAGCCGTTAACTTTCAGTCGCTGCAGTGACCTGAGGTTTCAGATGTGAACTCCTGAATCGCTCAGAGCAGGTCAAAGGTCGGTCCACGTGTGAGATCAGCTCAGACATGATACATCTTCATATCTTTATTTGTCCTCTTGTGTGTGTTTCCTTGGAGTATAGGAGGGTGGGGTCGCTCTGATTTCTCAACCTCCTGGAAAAACTCAGAGAGGGGGAAAAAATGAATTTGTCATCAGAGTAAAAGCCAACAGGAGAGGGAACAAAAGCAGCTGGTGATAATATAAGATTTCAGCCACATAAGTGGCATCTGTACGTTGTCACACACACTTCAGTCCTTTCACAGCAGCTCTGGAAAAACTCTGCAGCTGAAACATTCACTGTGAACATCAGCTTGTAACTCTCCTTTGCATGTTTTTCCACTCCTGAAGAGCAGGATGTGCTGTGTATATATGCTGATCACACAAACACACACTGACACTTCAGTAGAAGCACAGCTGTGGGTTTTTTTTTTCTGATCTGTAAACCAGCAGCACATTCTGTTACAGCCAAGGATTTTGGTTGTTGTGAAATGCAAAAAAACAAAAACAGAAAAAAACACAACTTTCAGCCTCCAGGTCTGGGGCAGGAACTATTCATGTCTTCACCAAACTTTGATTGACACACTTTCCCCGTCTGGTGAAGCCTATACTCTTCACTCATTCATCTGTCTCTCCTTCTTCTGTCCTGTACCCTGCATGTGCTGAACCTGGCGCCCCTCCAGCCTGCACCATGGAGCTTGTAAAACGTTTCCATGGGATGTGGCTGTAAAATGAAGGCGGCCTGATGCTCAGGCACAGCTGTACATTGTGCAGCATCAGATATGGGAATAATTTCTGGCTGACTCTGCTGCCACAGACTTTACTGCTTAAGGAACAATGCTGGTGGCTTCTCCCCACCCCCCGCCTGAGGTGGACTCACACCAAGAGCATTAGGGGCCTTCCTCACAGAGCCGACTGTTGTGCAGTTCATGTAGACTGAAGCTGTTCACTGTCCTGCTGCTGGGAGAAAAATGATAACACATCACTGGCACAGCCCTACATGAAAAAGCATAATATGCAGCTAATGGATGGATGGAAGATGTGATTTGGAAACAAGAAAAAAAATCACTTGATTTCCTCTCTTTGACATTTTCACAGCAGTGAGAGAGGTTTTTTTAGTTTTCATAGGTTTGCTTTGCAGCAACAAAACTAGATTTACAGCTGAGAAATGTGCCTCGACTGTTTGCTACTAAAACTAGCAGCAGTTACACTTATGGAACTTGATCTAAAGCTCTTCAATAAACCATTTATGTATGAGGTCACTCAGATGTGCAAAGGCCTGTTCAGCTATAACTTCAATTCACATACGAGGTGCTTCATAGGATGAGGTTCAATGGGTTCCTACAGAAACAGTTTCTTAAAGGTTCTCTCGTGAGTCCAGGATTTGAAGACTGACACATCTTTCTGCTAAATGTTCTCACTGGATTAAATGTTTTCTGTTTTCCAGAATAGGTTGGTTGGGGTTCTTTGACCTGTGGTTGGATCAGGGAGTCATGCACAGTCAGAGTTACCTGCACACAGGATCAGCAGTTGAACATGTTTTAGAAACTTTTGAAACATGACCTCCAAAACAAAGTGTTATCTGTTTCTATTCAGCACTTTACCCTCCTATCAAACAAAGTGAGGTTTCTCTCTGATTCACTCAGATAACCTACAGCATAATACAGTGCATGCTCTGGTTGCAGTACAGAAGTTCAGGATTTGAGAAAACTTCCACACCAAACTAAAGTGCTGAAAGTATTTTTCATGCTGCGTGCATTAAAATAGAAACTGGATTGTTTCCATGGGCGTCCTCTGCTGGTCTTGTGCACAGCAGCAAATCACTTTGCTGGCGCACTGTGTTCCAACTCACAGCGCACTGATGTGAAATTACTGCAGGAAACGCACGACTGTGCATGACTTCCTCCACGTTCTGCAGCCAAAGGAGAGAATATTTATGGCTCCTGATATCTCTTAGTACCTCATCATATTATATGCTTTCAGGTCCTGAGCCTGATGTGCGGACTCGAGCGATGCATTCAAGTGTCTGTCAGGAGCACAACAACCTTCACAGCCGCCTGGATGCAGTGGAGAAGGTGCTGTTTCCAAACCAACCTCACACTGACCGAGCCCCTGAACCCCTGATGTCATAATTAAATGTCAGCTCCATCTGAGAGTACCAAAACAACCCTCTGACTTTCCTCTCCAGCCAAGGCCTCTGGCCTGTGAACACCTCCATGATCTCTCAGCATTTCCCAAAACACTGAGGCCTTTAAAGACTCCATTCATCTAATCTGACGAACCCCACAATCACTCTGACCTCACCTTACCAACTGTTTTGGGCAGCTGCAATATTCATACCAAAGTCTTTGCATAATGCATTAGTGATGATTCTATTATGCATACTAAAACTTATTAATGTATTATTTATGAGTCAGCTGAACAAAGATGTCCTCTTTCTCCTGCAGAAGGTAGAGGAGACCGTGGAGAAGCTGGAGGTGGAGCTTGCGTCTCTTCTAGATACAGTTGAAGCCCCTAAGTGGCGCCCCCTGTTGGACAATGCAGGACAGACAGCGGCGGTGGACATCCTGGAGGATCCCGGGCAGAGGGGCCAGAACTGAACTAACCAGTCTGTGAAGGAGGGACAAGAGACAAGTCTCGAACTTGGACTTTGACAGATTAAATCTTTTTGTATGACCTCGACGTTTTTCTAGGATATTTTTCTAGATACATGTATCTGTATCTGTGTACCACAATGTATTGTTTTGTTTTGTTTTGATCTGAGACATGGAGGCAGCTCTTTGCACAAACCCCAGCTTGTCTGCGTTATTTATTCATACTAATCCTGTGACAGCCTCTTCTCTTCTTCAGCCCCAGATTCTAACCCCCTGCAGTCAGTGGTGGCACAGTTCATGTTTACTGTGCCATTCAAAGAGATTAATTCACTTTGGACATCTCTACCCCAGTCAATTCCCACTTTCTGCTCTCCAGCGCCCCCTACAGCCTGCTGACAAACTGTGACTTCGATGCTGCGTCAGAGTGGAAATGACAAAGACACGGGAGTAAAATTACTGGAAGGAGGTTTATTTCTTTATCAAAGCAGTTAAAGCAGCATGTTTTAAACACATAGAGCAGTTTCAGTTGGTACAGTAACAAGGCTTTCACTGACTCCCTGTAAAAACCCTGCAGCACAAGAACATTATGCAAAATAAGTTCACAAGGAGGAAAAGAGTGGCATAAAACATCTTCTTGTTTCGTATTTCTCCACAGGGCACTGAGTTTCAAACTGTTTCCACAGAGGTAAGACATCTACAGTATAGTACGCTTCGAGAGCATCCGTCGATCAGGAGATGCTTTGAGAAGAAGACATGCTGCTGCTGGTCAAACACTAGCACAATGCCTTTTTTAAACACCTCACAGCATCCAGAACATTCACGCACAAAGAAACATGTCAGGAGGCAAGCACAGTCCAATTAGGAATTATCACTGATGTCAAGGAACAAATGCCAAAACTGTAGACTTGATCTTGTAACTTAGAGAAACGCTACACTTGAATTTAAAGTTTTTATCCATTTACAAATGATTAACATATAATTACACATCCACTTGAAGCCTATGTTGATTCTGATGGAGTGTAGTCCCATTGAATGAGTCTTAGAAATAACCAAGCTTCCTTTTTCACAAATGGAGACATTCAGTGTTTAGTAATGCAGCAAATTCAGTGATGGGGTGAAGTGAAAACCTGTCCCACTTCCAATTTCTACTTTCATTTGCTGCACAGACAATATTGCAACACTTAACCCACAACAGAGCATCACACACAGCTGCTGACCTCATTCCACTCATACAGCAAGAGTACGAGTCTCTTTACTTGAACACGGCATTAAGACAATCTACAAGATGCCAAAAGGTACTGCATATCATCTAAAAATATCATGCCATCCATAGAACACTGCAGATTATAGGATTTTGTACAGTTTAAAGTTCACAAAACTCACTTCAGAAACAGTTACGCATGTCAGATATACTCTGATCTGGACTGTGTCAGTAGTCAGGTGAATATCGAGGTATGCTATTACCCAAAGCTTGTGCATGCACAGATCAGCCAGTGAGGCTCAAACTCAAGGCTTTGGCAAAAAACGGGCTTATACTGTAAAGGAACATGCAAAAAAAAAAAGCATAGGGCTTGATACTATTCAATTTATCATATATTTTGGCGAACTTGGAGGATGCCACTTTAAACCCCTTTAAACAAGCTTCTTTATCTAATTGTATGATGGTTTGAAGAAATACTTCTACAGTTTGGGAAGTGCACTGGTCTGTTTACTCTCTGAGGCTGATGGATGAGAAGGTTGATACCACTGATGCTGTCCACGCCACGACACCTCCATCAAACTGCCATTACCATACCATGTACAGCATCTCTCACCACTTGCTGTGTATTTGGTAGTGTTATAACTTTTCATTAAAAAAAAAAAAAAAAAAAAAATTAAC
>OMNW01034621.1:49252-65337 GCA_900303245.1 Selene dorsalis | reverse complement strand
TTTCATTAAAAAAAAAAAAAAAAAAAAATAGTTGCACTGGGGTCTGTCTCACTTTCTGGTTACAACCAACTGTGAGCTGATCATAATGACCATGTCCTGTAGATCTGCATTTTTTTTCATTTATCTATATTGGCCCTGAGACTACAGAAAACACATGCTGTGCTGCCTGCTGTGTGTTTCTGTATTTGGTTGTGTTGTGTGTAACTGCAGCACATGTTGTCATATTGAATGTGTATGTGTTTTGTGTGTTGTGAATGATTTCTTGTTGAGCTACTGTTGAGTATCAGATTGTTATCTTCTTTTTTAAAGGGTACTCCTCTTTTTGTGAATGTGAGTGAAACTTTTGAATCAGACATGATAAAGTAGGCTGCTGGAGTCATTCATGACTGTGTAAGCAGACAGCACGAGCACCTTGTAAATGCAGCACAGTGATGCCTGAGGCTGCCTGCATCTTTCATGTGTCTTACGCCTCAGCCCCCCAACAGTGTCCTGGATCAGGCTCTGCAGACTTCAGGGTCCACCTACCACACCACTTCAGCTCAGAAACTAACATACTCTATATAAGCTTATATATAAGAAGCTAAAAACTACAATTTGTGTGTTTAAAGTAAATTACCTGATGTAAATGTGAACTGATGGACATCCAGGGCTTCTGTGCAGCACATCAAATGATTTCCGTAGGTCCAAGCCCCCTCTTCAGCCAGTCAACACTTGTGGAGTGGAGACTGAGGTGGTGACATCCTATAAATATCTAGGTGTAGACCTGGATAATAATTTGGACTGGTCCCTTAACACTGATGCACTCTACAAAAAGGGTTAGAGCCACCTCTATTTCCTAAGGAAGCTCAGATCACTAAACATCTGTAGTAAAATGCTGCAGATGTTCTATCAGTCTGTGGTGGCAAGTGATTGGAGTAAAGATGGACTCTCTGGGGGAAGTGGTGGAGAGATACACAATGAGGATGATGGAGGCCATCCTGAACAACACGGATCATCCACTTCATAACACCTTGATGGATCAAAGAAGCAGCAGTGGTGGACGGCTCCTCTCTCTTCGTACCAGGACAGAGAGATACAGAAGATCTTTTATACCCACAGCCATCAGGCTTTTTAATTCTTCTGCAAATGGTAGATGAGCTGACAGACAAATCAATTTCCCTTTGGGATGAATAAAGTAATTCGGATCTGGACATGTCCTGATGCCGGCTGTTGTTTGGCAAATGATGTACGACCCTGAAACTAATTGTCACCTTTACAATATTGTTTGTGTGTAGATTACACACACTAAACACAGCATTTTAGTGAGGCTGAGGGTCCTGGTAGGTGTTTTTTTATTTTTTTTATTTAACTTTGTGGTGAGTCACACTTCACACTTCAGATTAAATGCTAAGCTAGGCTAACTGTTCCTCAGCTCCAGCTCAGAGTGGTGGTGTCAACCTTCTCATTTCATTCTTGTGAAGACAGCGAACCTCCCAAAACTTACTCTGAGGTCTAACCCCTTAAACTGAAATATAGACTTTTTACATCATCACAATATTACTGTATAAATGATAGTATTTTTTTCACCAGCAGAAGGAACACTGAATTTATGTTATACTGGGGAAAAAGAGACATATATTCACACACACAAAGTTCCTTAGAAATGGTTATGCAAATGGTAGAAAAGCTTTGGCATATTTTGCCTACAAGTTGTGCCTGCACACTTGGAAAGAAGACAAGCATGAAGCAGCACGCAGCTTCACACCGCTCTTCCTTTAGTTTATATGTCAAGTTCGCAGTCCCACATAAAACTGTGGCAAGTTTAATTACCCTACACTGTATGCTATTTACATAGTTTTTCATTTTATTAGGCCTTAGGGTTTTAAGGTGGACTTTTGCTACATGTCCCCAGTTGTTCAGACTGAGATTGATGGTGCCACCTTAAATGTACCACTATCACGATGACAGTTATCGACTAACTCATCTATACAGTTTGAAGTTCCAACAGGGCACAGCTACACATTTAAGTACAGCCCCAAAACAAACTCTACAGGGAGATGATGACTATAGTAACTGATCACTAAAGAGACGATGGCATCAGGTGAAGCTGTCTAATCGATTATTAAAGGATGGGATTGTGGCTAATTGGGATTTATTCCCCAGAGCAGAGTTTCTGGATGCTCCTTGAATCTGAACATGACGCAGGGCTAAAATACTACATGTTGGTAACTGATACAGACAGTGGCAAGCAAAAACTTTCATTATGATTGCTGCACTGACTTCCCTTAAATGATCATACCTTGTCATCCTAACATACACAAAGCTTGGACAAAGAAGAAACTAGCATTTTGACCTATAATGCATCCATGGCTACAATGTGATTAACAAATACTGATTATCAGGCACCACTTTAAACAGGTTATAACACGAAAACAGCCGCACCATCTTGGCCTGACTGAAAAGAGCTTTCTGTAAAGTGCCTTGGAGAGGTGCTGCAACAGGAGGAAGGCGCCAGAAGAGAATGAAGAACTACTTTTCCAAATTAGGGCACAAGTTACATGAGAGAGGCTGAGGGGAAGAGTGAATTGAAGACACAAGCAATAACATAAACTGAGTGCCTGCATGTGCTGAATAATTCAGTCGTCCCCATCAGAATTTGAACAGGAAGGCTGAGAGGGGAGGCGCCTCCACCAAAACCACCAACCCCCCCCAAAAAAAAAAAAAATGTCGACTGCTATTGCTTGGGATGTCATCATGCTTGAGGAGGTTTCTGCTCCAGAACAACACCTCCTGTTAAGTGATACCTTATTTGACATGCTATACTGTAACGTTGCATAGAAGTTAGAGCTTACTCTAGGGTGGACAGATACAGTAGGTGGGACTCTCTAGAGATGTGCTTCATTCATGCCTTACTGGAGAGATGCTACAAAAAAAATAAAAGGGGATAAGGGAAATAGTGGGAGCCATTGTAGGTCCTGCACTTCAAATCGCCCTGCTGTGTTTTTCTCTGCTCCTAGCTACAATACAGGAGAGAGGTGACAACCAATCTATGGGCATGGCACAAACGCTGCAGCACCCAGAGAGACCTGCCATCGTCACTGCGAGGCGACGCCGTGCTAGCAACTGCCAGGGGAGGAGCAGACCGAGCCACACATGCTCAGCTTGGAAGAGGACTCGGGCTCTGGCTCTGGCTCGGTACCAGGTTCGGGGTCTGGCTCGGTCACGTCATCGTCGGTGGCCCCGGCCTCAGCCTCAGCCTCTCTGTCTCCATCTCCACTGGCATCATCACCCCCCGCCTCTGACTGACCCTCCTCCTGACGCCTTTTCAACCTGAGACACATAGAAACACATACAATCTTATAACCTGTTCATGAACACATGTTCACACAGTATATGCTGTATATGTATACATACCACACAGATAAAGGCAGCAAAAGACAACTCTTATTTCTAATGTTTTTCTAATTTCTGTATTTTTGTGAGCACATTGCTGCACACAAATAATTTACAATCAAATATGTGAGTAGTCAAATGTAAAAAGAGGCTCTGAGTTTATTATATAGTGCTCCTCTCTGCCCTGTATAATTCCAGATATTATGGCCTCCGTTATAAATAGAAGTCGACTGCCATTAATTAGAGCAATAGGATATGATGAGACATTTCCCACACAGAAGGATTTCAGTAATGTTGCAGTGGCAGGACCTGCTCAATAATAGATGAGGCAATAATTCAGGGCAGCGGTGAACCAATACTGCTCCCTTCACATCGCACAGGCGACATGTATTCTAGGATAGGGTCGAAGATATAGAGTAGATATAGAAAGATAGATAGATAGATTCTATTTTTATGATCCACAGTGTGTATTTAGTGACTTCAAAGCCTTTTGTCACCTGTGATTTACATGTCCAAGTCTTGTCATGAATTCATTTGACTGTCACACAGGTGTGGAGGAATATGCAACTCTCCCCCCCGGTGCTAGATGCCATCCTGTACCTGTGACTTCATCAGGGTACACTGCATACTCCATGCTTTGATTTGGAGTGGAGGTAAGTCTCTGCTCCCTGTGGCCCTTCACGGGCTACACTCAGTCCCAGTCAGGGTTTAAGTGCAGGTGCCAGTGAAGAAAAACCCAGTCTCCTCTTTAGCAAGGAAAAGATGTGAAACGATATGATTGAAGCTCGGGGGTTTACTTTTGTGGATTTAATAATCATTTTGAGCAGTTATGATAACATTGTGCCCCACAACACAGATTAGTGAGATTTAAGTCCACATTAGTCAAGATAACAGAAGCTCCTGTGGTCAGATGATTGCACATCAAACCTTCAGGTGAGGGTGACTCATTTGGAAGAGAAAACAATGGCAAATGATAAAATGATCATCCAAACTCTCCATGGTCAACGTCCACTTCCTGCTTCACCTTTAGCATTTGCTGTCATTTGGTGCCTGCAGAAGCTGTTTTTATTTGTTTACAGGGAAAACAAGGTGTAATTACAACATTTGGCCCTTTACATTTGCTCTAACAGGATAATGATTTCCTGGCTGCGCTGCTTTGAAACTGTTGAATGGCCAAACAGGAAATGCTGCTTTTAGCTCATGTTACACACGGTCTGCTGCTGCTGCTGCGCTCTCTTACCTCTCACGGTTGAAGATCATGAACTCTTGCTGCACCACTTCAAGGCACTCCTGTAGGTAGTCATTCTCCTGCAGGCAGTCAACAGACCAAACATCCTGCTCATCATCATCATTATCATCATCATCACCATCAAAAACAACAGACAGAACATGAATCTGTCAAGCGTGTGACCTCAGAGGCTAGATGTCTTTCCCCTCACTGCTTTCTCTCCTCGTTGCTCTTTTTAGACGAGTCATGAATTGTTTGTGAGCCCTCCTCAAAATGGATGTTTGGCCTGAGACAAAAATAGAAGCTCATATTTCCGAAAGCACTTGAGGCCATGACAATAGCACTGAAGGCTTCATAATTTAATAATCTCGGTAATAACACAGTATGAACACACACAAGCAGGCACACACACACACACACACACACACACACACACGTACATACGTAGGTGTCACGCATGCATAAAGACAACAAATCCCATAACCCTGCTATTGTTAGGGGTACACACTCTTTGCACAAGCTGATGAATTCTGATAACACACACACACACACACACACACAAACACACACACAGAGAGCTGACGTTAATAACACTGATGTCATGATGACTGTCTGATAGGAACAGGCAGTTTCTCATAAATACAGAGAGGATATCTCCAGTCTGTGTTAAGTAATGTCTCAATCAGACACAGCAAAGCAGAGGAAGGAGGAGACTCCAGTTATTCCTCCTGGTTTCACACACACACACACACACACACACACACACACAGACACACACACACACACACACGGGCCACATCAGGACAGGCCCAGGCTTCATCATGTATGTGATGACTTGTCTTTCATTTCACAACTCCTTTGTGTCTGCACTGCTCTACTGTACGATTCCCTTTCCCTTGGTCTATTTTTAAACAGAGTAAATACTGTTAAGGCTGCTAAAGCTTCAGACTATACATTTTAAAAGGTTCAGAAAATAGCACATCCCATTTCACATTTCCCAAAGCCAAAGGTGGTGCCTTCCAAAAACATCACTGTGTTGCAATAAACAATATTTAAGTATCTTATAAAAGTGGCTTGAAATTTTTCGGATTTTTTTTTCTTCTGCTTTTTTGGGGGTATTTTTCTTCTGCACGATTATTCTTTCCTTAAAATTACACATGTACTATTTAATTGCTAAATTATTTAATAAATGAACTAAATTAAATTGCTAATTAAATTCGTACTATTAATGAAAAATAGGGAATATTATTCTCTTCCATGCTGAGTTTACATGAGAACATCACTCACATTTTACAATAAATGTAATGATGGAGTGTGTGTCCACATGTAGAGACCACCAGCTGCTGGGTGGATGCGTGTTTTTAACGTAGGGGCATGAAGGTGGTATCAACCTCCTTACCTCACTCCCATCAAGTCCATTTTCCAAAAATGTGGAAGTGGTAATGTCATGCTGTAGCAATGTTATTTTTCCTTAGAGTTTACTCTGACGCAGGAGTGAAATGTACAGTGTGACACTAAGAGACAGATTATTGTCTTCTTAGGAAGATGTATGATTCAATCAGAATGTTTCAAAGAAGCCTGAAGCTCACATCCTTGAGCAGTAAATCTATCTTTATTGTCACAAGCCGAGGTAATTCACTGTAGCTGAGATAAAGAGGATGCTGGGATTTGAGTCACAACCAATCTAAAAATATACAGTGCACTGAGAGCTGTAGTGTTATCCCAGGCTGTCCCTACCTCTTCATGTACGTGTATGTGTGTGAGAATTTGCTCAGACACACGTGTGTGCCGATGTTCTTCATAATATTCATTCATTTACTCAAACAAACAAACAACAAACAAATAAACAAATCAAATTACTTTACTCAAGCAAGCAGACCTTTAACATGCGAGCACAGCTAAAAATAGCCCTTTCATCAAAAGGAATAAAGATCTTTAACAGCTGCAGTGACGTCTTGAATCCCACCTTCATCCTCACAGCTCCTAAATCTTCCTCCCCGACACATAACGCTGGTAATGCTGAGCTTATGAAGCATTTGAATATTTTATCTTTTAAGATAAACTATGAAAGATGGTGCAGATTAAGTTATGTGAGCCTGTCTTCTGAAACTTCCTCTAAGGAGAGACACATACCTGAACACAAAGTGCATTTAATATGTAATTTTCTTTAGTTTTGCTTCCTTTGTTACTATCTTATTTTTCTATTGATAAGTTCTATTTTCCCTGATGTTAATCAATTAATCAGTAAGTCAATTATGGGAATTATGGGATCAATCTAGAAATATTTAGAAAGCTGATTGCTGTTGTTTCTAAGCTTCTGTAATTTGAGGATGTGCTGCTTTCCTTTGTTTTATGTGATGGTTAAATGAGAGTCTTGATTTGACAGAACAGACTGTGTGGTGACCACTGAACAGTGAACTGTAGAGGATGATGTCACTCACCGACTGTGAATCCTTGCTGTTGTCTCTAGATCTGTTCTTGGCCAGCCTTTTCTTCTTCTTGTGAAGTGGACGTGACTCCAGGATCATTTCCTCCAGCTCGAAGGTGGGATCGCAGTGGAGGCGACCTTTCTACAGGAGGGAGATGCATATGATATAATTAGAAACACACACACAAACACACATACGTGCACACACACACACATACATATGCAGGGCTGTAAATCTGCTGCTGTATACACAGAGCCACAGAGTGCATGAATGCTCACTGAACATAATGTATCAAATAACACACATGCACACACAAATGTAGAGTTAGTGCACATGCACAGACTAATGTGAAATATCATTATTTAGATGCAACACATTCTAATTACCATCTTCAAACATGAAGAAGCACCTGTGTATGCACTGAAGTGTTTATTATGTGGACGTGTGTGTGTGCGTGTGTGTGTGTGTGTGATGATATCTGATCTCTTCACACTAACATTAGGAACAAATCCAGCCTCCATCTTCTTCTCATAAACAGCGTCCCAGTTGACGTCAGCGAGGTAGGGAGATGTCTGCATGTCAGACACGCTGGAGAAACGATGCTCTGGGTTCACTGTCAGTAGCTGGAAGCAACGGAGAGACACAGACACACACACACACACACACACACACACACACATCCCAATGTCACCTACATTATGTCGCCTTCCAAGTAGCAAAATAACCTTCACAACTTCTCTCCTCACTGACAGCCTGACTCTTCTCTCCTGGAAGTAAAATACTTGGCAAATTGTGGGTGTTGATTGTGCAGTTTCTCAATGGGGTGCTTAGAGTGAACACAGGCCAAGTGATGCTCTCCTGAAAATGTCTCTATGTTTGATATCTCATATTTCCAGGACCAAGTAATGCACAAATAGCCTCTTCATTATAACTCATTACTACGATATTTCTTTATTTTAATGGCGTTTCTTCATATTTTCTCTACTCATAATTTTGTTTTTTTCTGATTATCTTAAATTTTCTAGAGCACTGCCAAAGTCAAAGCAGTTCTGACTCAAACAGCTTAAGGCTGCTGCTGAAATTCAACATTTCAACGTTTTTTCTGTGAGGAGCAATAAGTAGCCAGGTGCTGCAGTTAACACTGTTTTTTTCACTTTGGCACTGAGTAACAATTAAAACTCACAGCGTTGTCGTTCTAGCAGCGCTGACAGGAAGGCAGAATTTGCAGCTATGTTAAAAGACAGCGTCTGCATACTTTGCTCATTCACAACCACGAGCTTTCTGTTGGTTTATTCGGGAGAAACAGGTGAAACAAAACAAATTTTGTTCAACATGTTCCATCACAGCCGTGACAGCGAGTCCATTAACAGGACCCTGGAAGAGTGACAGCATCAGATAAAAACTGACATTATGAAATCAAATGTCACATGAAACACAACTGAAACTATTGTGCTGTACTCCATCTTGAAATAAAACTGACTTTTATAAACAGCTATTTTGAAATAAATGTTTCTATAATTAAAAATATACTTAAATTGTAACTTAAGAATTTACATTTTATCTAGCACTGATTATTGATCGAATACATTATTATTATTTTTTTTAACAAATTTTCATGGCTCCATGTGAGGAAACCGTTTTATAGCTACTAAACACTGATCAACTTCCTGTTGTAGTCACCGACAGGGGGCACTGTTAATCAAATCAGCCACTCAGCAGCTTGGAATCCAAATTGTTGCACTGATCAACACAGATGACATGCCACACATGAGTGGAGTCACTTATCCCAGGGAGGAAAAAAAAAAACTAGAGCTGATGCAGTTGTGTTTTTAATGGAACACCATCTGTTTCATTTTTCACCTCCTGGTAAACACTGGAAAGGAGAAGACGGACGTGGGCTTTGTTGTCCTGTTAACTCTCCTCTCTGCTTCAGTCACAGGCTGATTCAGTTTGCTCCTGCAGGGCCGGTCAGGTCTGTTTTCAGTGGAGTGGACACGGTAATCGATCAGCAGGAGAGCGGAAGAGACCTACGCTGGGGCCAGACCGCTCAGTGGCTCAGACACAGAGCACATGCGCGTGCATTCAGCCACAACAACTAATTCTTTTTAACAAGCCTCCAGTTCTCTTACTCTCTTAAAATGACAAGAAGGAATGCTGCCACAGGGAATACACTGATTTGTTTCCACCACTGTTTCTCTTGTTCACATGACAACACTCTGACACCAGGTAGGAGAATGTTATGTCAGAGAACATGAGTCTGATTCAGGATGACTGTTGAGCAGATTTATTTGATGCACAGGGTATTATCTCCTCAAACTGTCAGATTTTTACTTCTACATCAAATTAAAATAATTATTATGATGGAAATCGGGAGCAGCAATGTGCGCACACACACACACACACAGTCGTTTCTCTCACCCACTTGCTCCATTTCTGTGCTTCCATCCTTCAGATTCCCATCTGTCGTTTTTCCTTCTCCTTTGCCCTCAGGGTCTCAGCTCATCCTCCCTCCCTCCAGCTCTGATCCTCCTACACTACCTGTATCTCTGTTCTTGCAGCTTCACTGGCTTTTTACCTCAGTTTGTCCTCTGATATCACCACTGTATCTCTGCCCCCTCCCCCTCCATCCTCCCCCTTCATCTTTTGGTCTGTATAGTAACACCAACCTTGACCACATAATATGATAAGCAACAATTAGCTATTATTATGACAAGATGGAGCTACATAAGGTCTGGGAATTGGCTTAAAATTATTTAAAGGGTTAATTAATAATTAAAGGAGTTGCAGAGTACTTTTTCGGTCAATCAAGTCTCTACAATCGTTCTTTTATATTTATATAAGAATAAAAATGACTTTACTAATCCCCAAAGGGAAATTCATTTGTCTGTCAGCTCATCTACCATTTTATCATGTAGTTTGACCAAAATGAAAATAAAGCTTATGAAAAGTGATCTTTGGAACATCTCACACATGTGTGAGAAAAATAATATACTTATTAAAAGTAGTCAAAGTATTTGGACCACTTTTTTTTTCAGAAACCAGGAAGAATAAGAAGAGACTGTTCTAATCTCCAATTTATTTCATTCTCCTTAAATCTAAGAAGATCTCCTCTATGCAACACGTGCAATTTGTACTATGAATGCAAAACAACACCAGAATCATTAACCTTTACAACTGCCATGATTTCATGATGGTTTTACCTCTGAGTGAAAGATTTGCAGGTTTTAAACTGTGAGGTAGATTCAGCTGTTTGACTGACAGAGCTAAACATAAAGGACACCTCACTGTGTGCAGCTCACCTTCCTCAAGAGGGACACCAGGTCCTTGGGCCAGGCCGGGCTGTACTGCACACTGACTGTGCTGAAGAGCTGAATCAAGGACTCCACCGAGTTATTAGCGTGGATGTCGTAGGGCCTCTGGTCAGGAAGCAGAGTGAGAAAAAAAGGAAAAAATAAAAGATGAGGGGAAAGATAAGGTGGGTGGAAAGAAGCAAGTGTGGTTCTTGCAGCCTTCTAACATAAAATATCTGAGATTGCCATCATGTCTTACCCATCCACGAAGCACTTCAAAGATTGTCACCCCTAGTGACCACCAGTCTACTTCAAAGGCGTAGCCCGTCCCTCCGCTAACAAAGGACTGGAAGATCTCTGGGGCTGAGAGCACAGACAGAGACACTTCTGAAGCAGAAAAAGCTTTTACAACCGCTGCCTGCACAGAAAAAACTATGAAATGTCATCAGAAAACAGGTTCTTTTTTTCCTCCGTCATCACTGGATGAGATGTGGCATTTTTTATTTGCCTCAGCTTCTCACAAGCAGACACCAATCTGTTGATTCTATCATTTAAATCACACAAGAGATAAGTGTATATGGTAAAGATGTGCAGAGATATCAGCTGTCTAACACCTTACAGCAGCTGAACACACTGCATATTTCCATCGTCACATGCCTCCAATCCATCCTAGATGCTCTGTCACATGCTGCTTGGGTTGTTATTTACATAATAATGCCCGATTCATTTAGTTGTAATCTTTTGTGTATTCAGAGAACCGTCTTTCTCCTTAGACTCTTCATTTTGAATGTAACATCTTGTGTTTGCCTTCCCTCATCTTTCTAGTCAGGATATTAATTCGTAGAGAGCAATCAGACCTTCCACGGTCACAAAAGATGGAGTTGTTAAGATGATTGTGATGGGACTGTGAATGAAAGTTACCCATGTAGGGCTTCGTCCCAGCTAAGGCTGTGGCTCGCTCTCCATCCTTAATGATTGTGGCGATGTTGAAGTCGGTCAGGTGAGCATGACCTGAGAAGATGCAAACAAAAATAAATCCTTCAAAACTAAAACCGTCTGAACTTTGGTATTTTCAGATAAATGTCATAAAAAGGAAATATCACAATATGTCATGAAGGAAAACTAAAAATGACATCTCAGTACTGGATTTATGTGTCCTCGTGGTTTTGTGTGTTAGACACACATTCATCACTCCTTTGATCTTGTTACTGTGACTTATTCAAACCCACAGGGCCATTTTTGTACGTCACACTCCTCAGGTTGGACTGAATCTAACTGCTGCCTGGAGAACATGCATTTAACATGCTACTTATGATATATTTCACACTTTTCTGACATGCATTACTTTAAACTAGCTGGTAAGCGCTCCTACAGCCTGCACAACATGCATTGACATATTTTTTTAACTGATAATCTTAAAAAGATTGAAAACTGTTTTGCACAAAAAGATAAGATCAGAAAAAAATCCTCTCCAATACACATACACACAAAGTATCTATAAAAACGTTTAAAAAAAAGCATCTAATAGGATGAGATACACAAGGTTTTTAGTCCTTTGTTTTTTACTGGTATGTGCTGCAGAGTACTGGGAGCCAGTGTTCCCCTGTTCAGCATTTACTGTTGGGGTAGTAGGAGTTAAGCAGTCTGCAGATCTGTGTTGATGGACAGCTGTGTTCTACAGGCAGCTTTAGTAGGAGACATTTCTACATAGCAGTAACACAGTGACGGTGACTGATCATTCACATATGAGAATGGCAGACTGCATCAGGTTGATTAATCAGGACTGGGTATGATCTGTAGAAAGGTGTGAGAGAACTATGAGTTCCTGAGGATAAAACACATTTTATTTTTACCAACATTCAGCACATGTTTGAGGTTAAACAGAGACGTGTGAAGAACATTAACACAAGACTGTGGCCTGCATCGATGTGGAGAGGAGCCATGTGTATTATCTGCATTAAATTTGATATTGTAATTATATGTAGATATTTGTGTACTTCCTGCTGCCCATGAATTGCAGTGTCAGCAGCAGAGCTACATCCATTTTCACATACCGTCTTTGATGGTGTGAAAGTCCTCCCCCTATTAACTCAATAACCATGTGTGGCATCATCTATGGCAGGCATGGGCAAACTAAGGCTTTTTAATCCAGCCCGTCAAATATTGTTACAAAATTGTCCAAATTAGAGCAGAGACCACAGACTTTGATGCACTGTTAAAAAAGGGTGAGCAACAACGCTGTTCCCACTGAATCTGAATGTAACGTGAATGTAAGTTTTCTTTTATGTTTAGGTGCATGTCATTAGTTCACACAAACACTTTCATCCATCTGATACTGGCCCGGCCCAGCCATCAAATTTGAAAACTCATGGTGGCACCTGAGCCAAAAAGATTGCCCACCCCTGATCTATGGTGTTATCACCAGACTCCAGCCTGTGCAAGCCTTTGCTGTAGTCAAGATCTCCTGGGACTTCAACTGGACAACCCTTCCCATTTTCTTACAGATTGTGGACTGCGCTATTAAAGAGACCTGCTCACGTCCTTACCTTGCTCATCCAGCAGGATATTGTCTGGTTTGACATCTCTGAAACAGACAAACACAGAAATACACACTCATCAAAAAAGAATAAATTGCCTTCAATTTTGGAAAAAACCAAACAAAAAAAACAAAAAAACAAACGCAGAAAAAGACTGCATGGGTATGGTTTAGTCAGAATTCACTGAAAAAATAAACAACTGTCATCAAAAATGATTAAATGTATTGTGTACTGGTGTCTGGAGCTATGCGGCATGATGTTTTATTCAACAGAGCCCCACTCACTTAAAACCAATGAGAAAAGGCCAAAGAGAAGAAACCAAACATGCTGTAACTGTGAAAACGCTGTGTTCAAGACACCATGGTGCACTGGAACCAAGACACTGAATATTAAGGACTTCTAAGGCATGTAGAAAATATTATTCTGAGTTTCCATCCAACAAAGTGAGGTAAGTTTCCTCCTACCTCTGTGATTCTCAGTGAAACAGAAGCACAGCACATGGCGTACGCTGGGATAAGATGTGTATGCTGTAAGTGAATGTGAAAGGCTGTAGGAGGTGCTTGTAGGTTGATGCATGTGTGAATTGCATGTTGGTGCAACATCTTATGCCTGTGTATGTGTGTGTCAGTGAGACGTGGAGAGGGAGAAAATTCTCAGTCCCTGCAGTTCAAATGTTGCCCAAGTGCACGAGAGCACAAGCATCACCAATCCCCCTGGAGGCCCTGACAGGTTTGTCTGCACATGCTTTTTTCACCGGCCACTCGTGCAACACACACATTCAGGCGCGCACACACATCACAACATTTCCTAGCCTCTCTGAGCCCTCCACAGGCAATTAACAGAGTGCACACAGCTTATTTAATTATGCCACACGTCACGCTGATATGGAGAATACATGTGGCCCACAGAGAGCATCAACACACCTCATAGGACACATGTGTTGGCTACGACTCCAAGCTGATGCTAAAATCATCTGCCAAAATGATCCAGCAGCACAGGGCTCGAGGGAAATACATACATGTTCACAGGAGGAATCCTGATACAACTGCCAGCACAGCGCAGTGCTATTTTGTTTGAAGTACAAAATTCACTTAGCATTTCATCCATTTTGCAGCAAGTGCAGAAACACCAATCCAACATGAAACTGCATGTTAAGTGATTTCATATTTTGTACAGGAACAAACCTCCTGTGTGAGCTGATCTGGTACGTATACGATGAAGAAGAGAAGAGAAGAGAAGAGAAGAGAAGAGAAGAGAAGAGAAGAGAAGAGAAGAGAAGAGAAGAGAAGAGAAGAGACTTTTACTTCCCTTCTTCTCATAGGACTAATTTTACCTCCTTGGGCATGGTGGCAGCTGACTGTTGCTAGGAGACCAGAGACCCTTCTTCCTTCAGTTGGTGCAACAAAATAATTGTATAGTATTCTCCTGCCAAAAACTTACAGGGTGGAACAAAATTGTAGAGCTGGGGACGGCCATGGACCCAGGGATTGGATTAGGACAGTGTTAGGGGCAGAACAGATGATGTCAGGAGAGGGTGAAAAAACATTTTGTGCCTGTTATGAATGGTAATTTTAATATGTACATCAGTTGGACTTTGCTGAATGGACCTGGGAGAACAAAAAGCCTCATGGTGGTGTAGTAAGTCAGGGAGAGTAAGTGGAACATAGCATTATGTTACAGCATGTTACTGTTATGTCACAGCATATAATAGACATGAAACACACAGAGTTGTTATGATACGTACTGTACGCATGTGGTTTTAAGTCTATGCACTGTTGCTTGAAGTTTGAGATTCATTAAAGAGAATATAATTATTGAGACCAGTGAGTCCCACCGTCACTGTGAGGTTGCCAGGCAACCAGGTGAGGCTCTGAGTCACTGTAAAACTGTAACTTCATTTTCCAGTATTATTGTTTGGGTTAAACAAAGTAGCTATAACATGTTCATACATTTTAGAGGTGGATGTTTGAAATGTTCATTTTATTATTTTCCTGTTTTATTCCACAAACACAGTAAGTTCCTGCTACACAGGTGTACTTTACTGTCCACAGGTGTAAGATTGCACAACCATCAAAACACGTAGACACACAGACAGACGCTCTGTTGTTTAAAAGGGGAAAAAAAAATCAGAGTTTGAACAAGGTTCCAACAGTTTTTCAGCCATCTGTGGCAGCACATTTGCAGTCTGCAGGGACGCAGCTCTTTCACTTATTGCACACTTCCTGCCACGCTCAGCATATCTGGACAAAAAGATACAGATAGCAAGTCTGGTTGAAGATGATGGATGGTACCAATTACAGGAACACACGAGGGCAATCGTTAGGAATGTAAAGTAACAGAAATAAAAACAGTCCCACAAGCCCACACTAAGGGAGAGACGATCTATTTGCTTGTGCTTATTTCTGATGTTTTACTCTTTTGTTGTACTACTTTGCATGCTAATTGCTCTTAGAACAAATTTCATCCAGTTAAGTGGCGTTCTTCATAGAGTATTTCAAATACAATGTTCCTCAGGCTGAAACCATGGGTTTATGGATACACCAGTCAGCCAGCTGAGTTCTTTCAGCACAGGAGAAACTGATGTAGGTAATTTGACAAAACAAAATTTAGTAATGTTGTGTGATGCTTTGGGTGTGTAAAGTATTGTTAAAGTTAAATTGAAGTTCAATTTATCTGCCTGATTTTGAAGACTGAATTAAAACCTAGACAGTAAGACGTTCATTTACTCACCTGAACAACTTTGGTGTAACTTGGAGTCCTTCAGAAGATATTTAGATCCACTCGCGATCTACGTACATCCATATAACGGGAGTTGTTGGGGCAACGATGCAGCGTCTAAATAAGACATTATCTGCTGTGAAACTCCTTCATTTCACCAATATGTTGTTATGAATCACCAGCACTATTCCCCCGTGAGCTCGGAGCGGCTCGGAGTTGTATTGTTATTGTCATCCGTGGTTTTTTACACGGCTTTTCACTGACCTACGACTTCGGCAGTGGCACGGAAGTGACGTCATCGAGGTCGTAGGTCAGTGAAAAGCCGTGTAAAAAACACAACTCTGAGCCGCTCTGAACTCACGGGGGAATAGTGCCGGTGATTCATAACAACATATTGGTGAAATGAAGGAGTTTCACAGCAGATAATGTCTTATTTAGACGCTGCATCGTTGCCCCAACAACTCCCATTATATGGATATACGTAGATCACGAGTGGATCTAAATATCTTCC